>JAQFXU010000315.1:0-61576 GCA_034693705.1 Spatulosminthurus flaviceps | reverse complement strand
CAAACGCAAAGTGAAAATATTTAGCGTTTACGTTCTCGTTCTCGTAATTCGTGATGGGATCGCAACCTGTCTATTATCTACATACTATGTTACTTTCTACAAGGGTGTCAAAAGCAAAAACACTCACTTATTTTAAAAATCCTGGCTCTGAGGCTTACATCTACAGTTAAAGGGGTTATGGCAACAGCTACCCATAAATTGTAAACAAAATACTGAACCATTTTATACGGGTTATATGGGAATCCGAATTTATACATAATGAAATGAAGCTTTAATTTTGTAGTCTGCTGTCCGTATGGATAAGGAACAAGATAAAGCCGTCAAAATATCAACGTCCCGAGTACTTTTCTCTACTTCTTGTTAACCACTTACTATTGGTTTTAATGAACAAATTGAGTTTATTACGATTTACATTATGATTAATAATCATTTTTGCACGTGGGCTCGACGTATACATATTTGATGGATTGGATTTCCCAGGTAATCTCCATCAAGATTTCATCAAGTATTGATGATAAGTACCAAAACATTTTATTATATTGTCAGACGGAGCATAGAACAATGGTATATATAAGCTCATACACAAGCTATTAAAACAACAGGGAAAGTCCAACAGAAAAGAAGCTCATTTATTTTCTCAGCGTGATTATATTTATATCGTAAACTACATATAGGGCGAATATTAAAAAGGGGTCAAATTTTTCATCTAAAAATGTGGTCCTATTATTTATCCTGCTTGTTTTTTGTGCTCACAGGAGCAGCTATACAGGAAATTACCTTCTACGAAAGTGCAAACGCCAATGAAGGGAACAGTTTCACATTTCGGAAGCATTTGCCCGATACAAGCAATCCTCTTTTAAAAAACATTACCAGATTCTGCAAAACGGGAGAGTGAGTATTTTTTAAATTATTCCTATACAAATTATTATAATGGTTTAAATTACGTGACATGAAACATTTAGTGTTTCTAAAAACACATAAATAAAATCAGTCAAAGTATTTTATTACTTCAAAAACCGTTAGTAAAATACTTCTTCCTCATTATTTTTCCAGGTTTTTTTGTTATCATGAAGTTAATTACACGGGAACCAGCTACCATTACCTTGGTTCGTGCCATAATGTGAGCCTGTCCATTTGTAAGTCATTCAGGTTCACTGGAAATCCGGACACTGAGATTGATGGGGTGAGCTTATATACGTCGGATTTTTTGCGGGGGAAAGAAATCTACATTGATCATTCACCCTTTGCTGGGATCAACGTGAACATTTCCTCTCTTGGTTGGACTGGCCCTTCAAACTGGACATTGTTTGAAGGTGTCAACTTCGATGGAAACCATGCTTGCCTCCCTGGAACCCACAAAGTCGGTAGTCCATTATTCATAAACATGCTCGGGAACAGCACAAAGCTTAAAACGATTGGATCACTTGCCAAGGGTTGCTTAACTCAAGTTACTCCAGAGATGCAAGCGGATTTGCGGAGACAAGCTGGGGCTGCTCAAAGTTAGAATTGAGCTTTTACGCCGTTTTAAGTAATGTACGTATTATAGCAGTTATGAAAATAAAGTATTGAAATTCATATGTGACATTTTATTTTAAGAAAGACAAGTTATTACAATTTGGCGATTGTTGTGTAGACTAAAAATAATTTTTATTATGACCACCAAAATCAACTGCCCGAAATCTTGTTCACCTCGTTGGCATGTCCATAACTTTGCTGCTATAACGGACAGAATCGCGTAAAAATTGGTATATGGGGTTTTCCAGTGATTCTAAAGATGTCTCATCCGCTATCAAAATTCCATTTTAAGATTTCCATCCAAAAGGAGACATTCATGAAATTGCGTCAAAACCTTAAGTTTCAAATTTCAACTCATTCGGATGATCCAGTGCGGAGATATAGCTTTGACCACTTGCTGAAAGACAATCCCCCCAAACTAGGGGTATGCATTATGGAATTTTTTTTATTATTTTTCCTGGTCTAACTTGAGTGTCCCCAACAGGAAAAAAAATATTTTGGGCAATGATCTTGCCATAGTGAAATGTCATGGTCGGTCCTAGTTGTACAAGCTCCTATACATAACTCATTTTTGTTAAATATTTCGGGACATTTTCCTATTTGGTGAAAGTTGGTTAAACTAATGTAATTTTTGGATTTAAGTATTTTCCCCCAAAAATTATAGTTTTGAAAAACAACAAGTTAAAACTTTGCAATATTTTTCTATTGACTCTAATTTATTCCGCAAAATGATAGCATATATACATATTTGAATTTCAATTTGATAGTACATGCATCATAAAAGCCAACCTAAAAACTGATTTCAAGCACAATACATAATGGGCTCGTCCATAATGTAGCTATATGCATAATGTATCTATGTATGAACGTGTGGCTGGATTTTCATGCAAGACCGAACAAATATGTATATGAATTTTTGTCTTACACATTTCTTCCCCCCCCCCCGCGGGTCAATGCTTACATAATACGAAGTAAACAAATCATTTCCTTTTCCTACACAAGGAATAACAATGAGAAATCTCCACGACTTCTACTGACACATAATCACAAAATGAGGACGCAAATCCTGAATTCCTGAGATATCGCGCAGCAAAAATTTACTATAGATTAGGATTCAACGTACACTATTGAACCTCAATATGATTAACAACTAATCTATTACTTCGAGCGCAGCCGTACAGCTTTGGTCAACCGCAGTTTGCCAATGCAGTCATAAACGTGTATGCGGGAATTTTTAGCATGTATTTTATCAAAGTAGCGTTCAAATAAAAAACTTGAAAAAATGCATTTGACGTATCTCTACTCTAATGTAGGTCAAAACCACGTCAACATTTGCACATTTTATTGTGTTCCATTCATCCTTTTTGACATGATACTTTTAGCCTCTCAAATGGATGAGCACATTGTATGTGCATAAAAACATTAACTTGATAATCTACCCGGAATATGCCGCAGCACAACAAAATCATAAATGTGAGATCCAACATTCCCATGTGTTTGGTACTCTGAAAACAGAGCAGTTTCAATAATAACGAAGAGATTACTACTCAATATAATCTCTACAAACGTGATTAGTAATGAATCTATTATTTTTGACAATTATAATCCCATAAATATTTGACAAATTGATTTCCTAGTAAGTCTCAATCAAAAAATCACATCCACTTGAGGAAAGATGGAATAAATATCGTTTAGTGGACAAACGTTAAGCTCATAGCCCTTGAAAAACAATTCCACGGGTATAAAAGCCCATTTATTTTCTCACTCATTACCTTCGTAAACTTGGACGCATAGGAAGAGGTACATTTGGGAGGAAAAAATGTGGGCTTATTTGTTCTCCTTGTTTTTTGTGCTCACCGGAGCCGCTATACAGGAATTTACCCTCCACGAGCGTCCAAATGCTAACGAAGGGAACAGTTTCATATTTAGGGGGCCTTTGGCCGATACAAGTAATCCTATTTTTGCAAACGTTACCCGTATCTGCCAAACTTCATAGTAAGTTGTACATTTTTAATTGGAGCCCGAAAGTTTCCTATTTCTAAAAAAAATGACTTATTCATTATAAAAAATAATTTCAACTTGATCATTTTACAAATTTTTCAGCACTTACTATTACTCTGAAGTTAATTTCATGGGAACCGTGAACGTTAATGCTGATGTTGGGCGGGAATGTCATGGAATTTCCCTGTCCTATTGGAAGTCAATTAGGTTTGCTGGAAATAAGAACACGGGGCTTGACGGTGTGAGCTTATATCCGTTGACGAATACGCGAGGGCAGGAAATCTACATTGATCATTCACCCTTTGCTGGGATAAACAGCGACATTTCCTCTCTTGGTTGGACGGGCTCTTCAAATTGGACATTGTTTGAGGGGAACAATTTCGATGGAAATTACGTTTGCATCCCTGGAGTCCACTCGGAAGGTGCATCCTCACATATTCCAAACTTACAGTCTCACACAAATCTTAAGACGGTTGGATCACTCGTCAAGAGCTGCCTAACTAACGTTATGCCTGCGATGCTGGAGGATTTGAGAAGACAAGTGAATCAGCGTTAAAGGATTTATAATTCAATAATACTTATTGAATCCGCTCTTCGCAATTACTCTAACATGAAGTTGCTTATAATAATTATGTGCACCTCATATAGCGTAGAACTTAAGAATTAAAATGGAAGATTTTATTTCCCAATGTAATTTAACGATGATAGACGGGAAAAATCAATGGCCTTGAGAGAAAATTATATTTTTGCTAAATTATAAAATCAGAGACAATCAGAGCGAATGAGGGGAAATTATTTATTCCTATGCAGTTCAAAACATAGAGAAAAAAGATTCGGGGAACTCTTTAGTGTTTTTGTAATCATTTTGGGATACTTTTATCTTATTGTTGGATAAATCAAAGTTAAGTTCATCAAAGCTGTTTGAAAAATAGGTTCACCCGAATAAAAATTGCAATAATTATTTTCTCACCGCCACTCTTTAAACCTTGGAAAATTTGGAACCTAAAATGTGAAGCTTCTTCTTCCCGTTTTTCATGTACTCATTTATTACCATTGTTGGATCACTCGTCAAGGGCTGCGTTGCTCAGGTAACTCCAGACTCAAGAGATGCAAGGTAATTTTAGGAGACAAAAGTATTCTTACTCGTATGGCTAGAATTGCGGCGTATATTCTGAAGGAATGTGCTATTTGACGTTACGATGTTGCTATACGTACATATCTGCTTAAAATCTACACATCTGTTGTGAAAAATAAAAAATTCAAGTATACAATATTGTTTTATTTTCCAATTTCACAAAGAGAGGCAAGAAAAATACATTTTTGTCACTTTTAAAAATCACAGATCACAGCAAATCTATACTATATATATTCTTCCACAAAGACAATAAAATTGTGGTGAAGCCTCACATTTATGTTCATTGATATTTTTCCTTTTATGTATACTATATACTTATAGCTACTTCATAGGCTAAAGAAGCGTTTCAGGTGCAGACTGTAATTATTATTGAGTATACCGACCACGGGCGTATACAATAGCCATGGGGGAGGGAATTACTCTCAATTGAATTTCCGAGGGATCTGACTTACCACACACAACCACCACACCGAGAAAATAAAATAAAAATTGCAAATGTCTTCTAAATAATTCCAAATGGAACAATATTGATTTTTCGTTCGTACCAAATAGCATGAAAATTTCACTTTAATTTTCGAAGGGCCCCCTATTTTTATCAGAACCTCTATATTTATTGTTAGTGTACTTACGGTAAGTACAGGAAATTCCAAAGTTTGTGCGTAGGTGAGGTTTTGAATTAATGAAAATCATGATTTTCGACACCCTGGAATTTAGAGCTCGTTGTACAGCGCGCGGTTTTTTTACCGCACGCCAAGAAATCTAGAATCGGGATTTGAACACCCCTGGGGTTATTTGGCTGTACCTTTGTATCGTATGGGATTTAGCGTCCATGACTGATGGCATGTAACGATCCTATTTAGAAAATTATTTTCATGTGAGATGTACCTATCTAACACTCACAGAGCAATTTCCGTCCCCCCAGAATTGTAACTTTTCAACTGTCCCGCCACTGCTTGAGCCTCTAGAGTAGCAGGATGAGCGGGGCCTAGACATTCTAACCTAACACTAAAGGCAGCTTGAGCATAAGGCAGAGCTTCCTCAAACGCCCCTTGCCTCTCCAACATAATAGCTATATTCATTTGAGTATACGCAGTCTCCGGATGACTATCACCAAGTTTCACTTTCCGGTGTTGCAAAACTTCATAGAACATATCCAGGGCTTTTTGATTATCCCCCAATTTGACCCATATCTCCGCCAGTGTCATTTTAGCACTTAGCACATCCGGGTGGGAGCAATCCATCGTCTCTTTCTGCTTCTCAATAATTTCCTCACTGATCTCAAGAGCTTCGGACAGTTCCCCCAAACTCAAGAGCACCTTGGCTATATCATGCCTCACTGCCAAGTTAAAGGGCGTGGCTTCAGGGAAACTATTTTTGCTCATGTAGTCCAAGCACGAAAGGTGTAACAATGCCGAGCCAAGTTTGCCCTCCTCATGCAGTATATTAGCTAAGAGCCGTTTCACACCAAACAAATTCCACTTGGACATGTGATCCTTATCCGCGAAAATTCGACTTCCTATGTCATAGGCCTCCGTGCGTTTCCCCATACAAAGGAGCACATTCGCTTGAAGAATTGAAGCTTGAATGAAAGCACTGTCCGTTGGTTCTTGAACCTTTGGAGGATTTTGGAGCACATGACAATTCATTTTAAAAGCCTCTTCATATTTTCCCATTGAATACAAAACCATGGTTTGTAATTGTTTCGCTAAATGAATTTGCTCTTCTTTGGCGTGAGAGATTTTAGAGAAATTATTTACCACCTCCGTAATAACTTCATGAGCCTCTTGAAATTTCCCCGACTCCAAGAGTATTTGTGCCATTTTTTGTTCCGCTAAAATCGTTTCCGAGTGCTCCGGTCCCAGGACCTGGATTTTGGCTGAGAGCACTTTAGCAATGAGTTTCGAGGCAGAGTCAAAGTTTCCAATGCGAGTGAAAAGGATTGCCAGGCTTTGGTCCGTTGCCAGCATCAAGGAATGATCGTCACCGAAAATGTCCCGGAAACTTAAAATATCTTCCGAAAATTGCAGAGCCTCGTCATATTCACACTGATCTACTAAAATATTCATTAATTCTAATTGCACAATCAGCGTCTCCGTACTCTCAGCTCCGTATCGTCGTCGACGGATTTTAAAAACCCGCTCAAAATTCTCCAGCGCGTCGGCGTAGTTACCAAGACGATTTTGGAGGTGGGCGAGATGTAGCCGAGTCTTTATCGCTTCCGTGTGATCATACCTTAGCGTCTCCTCTTGAATTTCCAGCACTTCCGTGACAAGTTCCTCCGCCTCTTGAGTTCTCCCTATGTCACAGTACGTGGCAAATATGAGGAGTTTCGTGCCCAAAGGCTGAGATCCCGTGAGTCCAAATGTAGCCTCTTCAATTTTGAGCACCATAAATAATAAATCCAAAGCTTCATTGTATCTTTTCAAGTCTTTGAGCAAACAAGCCTTCCATTTGAGAGTATTGATTACTTGAGGGGCTGACGGACCTAGTTTCTCCGTTAGATTTGTAACTTCCTCCGTTATGAGTAAAAGCCCGTCCTCGTAGCGCTTGAGTTGCCGCTGGACATCAATCACTTGGATTTTCAGCGCCAAGGGGCTCAGCTCATTTGTCAGGTAGATGGCGTCGGAGTGGAGTAAATTAGAAAATATTTCCAGAGCTTGATGATATTTTTCCAATTTTTTATACACAATCCCTTGTTTACATTTAATTTGTAATTGTTGCTCGGGATCCTCCGTCTGCTCCAAGGATTCCTGTAGATAATTTAAAGCTGACTGGAATTGTTCCTTTTCGAAATACTCGTCTACTTTTTCCATGGTTGCCGTGGGATCAAAAATAATATCATCCTCAGGAGTTACTAAAACTATGGATGAGCCGTGCGGGTGGACTTGAATGAGTCTATCGGGTGACTTGCGAACGGCGGAGAAAAACCGTTTAAGGTTGTTCATTGCAGAGTTGGAGAGTGTAGAATGTGAAGTGGTAGTGTGTTTATGGTCGATGGGAGAGGATGAGCAGAGCAGAGTTAAATTGCATGGACTTTTTGCCAACTCACTTTATATAGTGCATTGAGACAGTGGACAGAGACGGAGTGGAGTGGGGAAATGAGAGCAATGAGAAGGTACACAAATGGAAATCGATGGGCTATTGACTTTGTATCGTCTCCAATATTCATGGAAATTATTGGGATTTGTCATTTCATATTTATAGTGTTTTCCTTCACTCTGCACACACACAACTTCATTAGTTATGGAGAGTGAAATGCTCGTGCAATTTCGGGAGGTTTGCATTTATTTATGCATGTATGGTCAATGGTAGGAAGGAAATAGCGTTTGCTGGCGATGCAGCTTGCTTTTGTTGACGGTGCCTTTTCCTTCAATGTAGGTAAATTAGAAGGGGATTTTGGCATAGGAGTGTGTCTGATCGGGTGATCAGTCTTTTTCACAGAGTTGTATGGAACAGACAGGGAATTATTTATGATTGGCTGTTTTGTCGAGTGCTTGGATAAGGGAGTTGTTGTGTCAGTGGAATGGGACTATATCGAGAGTGCAATTTTAGAATGAATAAGTTATTTTGTTGTGAATCTCCAGCATCTTTATTATCCTTGTGGGGATGGAATTGAGGGAAATTGAAGGGTATGCATGGAAAGAGCAAACAATGGGAGCTTGTATAAGAAGGGTAAAATGATGGGAGGGAGGGAGCCCCTGCCATTATAGTTGAATTGAAGGGAATTTTTGCCATAATATGTAATGGGAATTCGTACTTCATAATGGAAAATGGTCCATTATCTAAGGCAAAGCAAGGTATTGGGTAAAAGGCTAGGAAAAAACTTATTTTTCCTTTTTTAGCCAGCCCTATCAGGCTTTTCTGTGCTTTTACTATCAATGCTTGTATATGAACCGCTAATATACACCTTGCTTGTATCATTCGTATCATTGGACGAATGTTGAATTTTTTCCCCCTTAGTAAGCTTTTATTATTTTTTTTTCTTTTACTTATAATGCTTATTAATGCTCGTCTGTGTCAGAGTGTAAATATAAGTGATTTTCAAGTTTCTAATTGCTCGCACCATTTTTTTCTTTTGATATACAAAACTTTGTGTCCTTGTGTAGCAATCAATAATAACGTATGCTGTATATTTGTACTTTTATTATCCTGTGAAATATATTTCCCCCTGATGGGGTTTTTCACTCGGTACATACATAATACAGAGTATAATCTTTCCAAATGACTGTAGGAGCTCAGCAGGACTCATGTTAGATGTACTTAATTAATGTTGTTTGTGCAATTAGTACTAATCTACTTAATTATTGTAACCTTTATCGTTTGTTACATATCTGTAGCAGCGTAATCAAAATTACGATGTAACAAAACTATCATAGTATTGATGATGCAATAATTATTAGCATTATTAAACTAAGCTATTATAAAATAATTATTACAAAATAATCATTATTATTAATATTAATACAAGTCAAATAAAATTAAATGCCTACAAATAATGCATGTTGTTTGGTCGTTATACGGTCTCCACCCAAATCAACCATAAAATTTGACAAATAAAATTACAATTTATTTCGTATTATTGGTACAGTACAGAGAGCTGAGTTATACGTAAATGTGTATTTTTAAGTGCCTTTCATAGCATATTTATTGTATGACCTTGAATACGTATATTTGTCCTTCTACAATATTTTCATACAATATTTTCACATTATCGTTGAAGTTGTTGAATAATTTTGAAAAATAGGTCTAACAATTAAATGAATCCATTTTTCAAATAATACAAGTAGTACTCATATATTTTACTTAAATGCCCATATAACCCTTTAAAAATGTCAAGTCTCAATTCCTCTTCTTCAATTCCTCCACAACTGTCCGTCATTACTCTTTTGTACGTAGGAATTGATTGACATAGGACATTGTTATCAGGCTAGTGCTTATCAAATTATGAGCTCATGTACACATAAAAGCATGATTGTCCATAAGTACAAATCGTCTCCATTCGCTTAATCAAAACAACTTTGCATAAATATTTTGCCCCAATTTTTTGGGATGAGACTCATTCCCATTTTGCACCCTCGGACAAGCTGAGCAAGTCCATAGGCGACTGTGGACTTTCTCGGCAACATGAAAATTTTATTTGTTGTTAGGGGTCCACAAATAATTCATATATTGCTAATAGTACTGACAATGGCGTACTTATCCAGAGCCCACACTAATTCACCCCGAAATAATGACATTCTACTCAAGTTACCTTCATCAGCTATAAATCCCTTCGAAAATTGCATTATCAATTTTGTGCAATCAAAGTTTTTTCATGGTAATCCTCAATTTGTGCACAATCCTCACATTACCACAACTTTAGAAGAGGCTACAGCTACAGCTAGTCCACCCAGTAAAAACCCAATGAAAGGCTCCAAAGAGCCAATGAAAGGGACCAGGCCAGCACGGAAGGTCATACAAGTTGAAACAAAGCCCACCTACCAGACTTTCAAAATGCGCCACCTAAATTGTATCCTCCAATTAGTAACCACTCAAACACCATTAAACACCATGAGTTCGGGTCAAATGCAAAAACTAGTGGGAACTTTAAATAAGATTTATATGATCTTGAGCAACAGTCCGTACTTTGTATTGGAGCACCGCTTCATTATTATACTAACGGAAAAAAATAACACGGAAACTTTTGTACCAACCTTTCATAAGCATTTCCTGAGCATTAATAGTCCTTTCCCCGTCCTGAGCATCATGTACTATAAAATCATGGAAACTCCGGCAGATGGCACCCCCACACTTCATTTCCCAATGAGCGCGGAAATTCAAACCGGAGAATTACTATGCCCGATATGCAACTCCCCCAAAGATAAGCTTCTCTACTCCTTGGAATGCTACGGAAGTAGCTCCTGCTTTCAAAGGATTATCCCCACAATGATCTCAACCGTTGATGGAGGGAGAAATGTATTTTGGGCCTGGCAATTTGAGGCAAATGGTAGATTAGAAATCCCAGGGAAAGAAGGCGATCCATTTCGAGATAAAAATCCTTCCAGTCTCACAGACTCCTTCGTATGGTTCACCCAATCCGCCTTGAATTGGTCAGATGGGGCCAAATGTATCAGCTACGATGAGGAATTTTGCTCCAGACCCAATACATTCCTATGGCTTGATCAAGATCTCGCCAAAGGGGGAAGTAATTACGTTCTCCGAGAATTTCAATATTTGCGCCAAACTCCGAAATATAAATTCATCACGAGCGCGGGAATTTATAATTCACAAAATTCCTTGGAGATCTACTGGACCCCTTTTCAATGGAAACTTTGGCTCTGCTTTGTCATGACGGCGGTTGCAATTTTAATTATCCTTGAAGGGTCGGCCAGGATTTTGAATCCGAAGGGTTACATTTTTATGAGGCGGATCAAGTCTCTTCTATCCATTGTATATTGGATGGCTACCGTGGTACTGGAACAATGCAGTAAGCCAGCGCCATCTGTGAGATTGAGCAAATTCCTCCGGCTCTGCACCACCCTGGGGACACTTTGGGCCATTTTGGTATTTCTAATGGGAAATGCATACAAAGGGATATTTCAGTCGGATTATCTGGTACGAAATCCGTACAAGACGATTTGGACCCATCTCATGAGCTTGGACGATTTCACAATGTATTTCCCAGTGGACCAAGATGCTTGTGAAGACTACGTTAATCAGACCGCGCAATACGCGGATCTCCCTATTATCAAGACCCTCTTTAACTTCTGCAACCTAATGGATCGACACGCGAGGGCTGATTCCTGCTATCTCATACAAAGAACCCGTGCTACCATGGCGTCTGAGAATGATCCAGCCAAGAAAAATTGGATGACACATTTTTTCCTATTTTCTCAATTTATTTGCACGACCGATCTGGACCGGGCCATTGACCAGGATCTCTTTGCCCAAAAGCGTCTTCAGCTTGACAAGACCCTTAGAAATAGTAAGGAAGGAAGATCTGCTTTAGTTGTACCTGAGGAGCACTTGGATTATTATTGGAAGAAATTTGATGAGAAAATGTTGACAAACCCGGGCTTGAAATATGCCCACAACCGTCATGTCGATGATGGGTACATGGATGCCCCAAGGGGTGTAGCCTTCTCGGGCTTGAGTTGGTACAATAAGCTTATGCTCAGGAGAGTCCAGATTTTGATTTATTCGGGGATTTATAACTTATGGCAAAAATGGGATGGGCTCAGATTCAAAGGGAGGAAATTTGTTGGGAGAGAGGAAAGGATTTATGAGGATTTCAAAGCCGTTTATGCTCCACTCAGCTTGGGTTCCTCAGATATTTACATGGTTTTTGAGATACTTGGCGCTCTCCTTCTGATTTGCATTGGGTGCTGGTGGGCTGAGATTTTCGTCCATGGGTGCTGTTACTCTAGGTACTTGGAAGGGATGCGGAAAAAGCGGGGAATTAAAAAAACAAAAATATTGAAAAATTCTAAAAAGTAAAAAATCTCACTCATCACTCGCACTTACTCCACAAGATAAGATCCACAACAGCAGTTTTATTTATTATCACTTAGGCTTTTTCAAAATTCCCGCTTATAATGGATTAAGCTAGAGAGCGCCACCGCAGTCGCGGTTTCATTGTGAACCCCGGAGTAAGGAAAATAACGTCAATGTCAATAGCAAATTATGGCGGGGAAAATCTGCAAAATGTCTTCATTTATTATTCTTCTGTGGAATCTCGCACTTTTTCTCGCAGTCCAAGTCCAAGGTAATTAAGATTTTTAAAAAAAATGAGAACAAAAATCAGGAAAATTAGTCCGTGGAAAATTCATAGACTCTCAATAAATTTTTGAATGTTAAAATCAGTAATGCATTATTGCAGGAGATGAAAATCAAAGCGTCAGCTGTTACAACTGCGTCTACTCCTCAGAAGTTCTGGAATCCCATGAATGTCTTTATCCTTCAAGGAAGAATCTCGAAACGTTGAAAAAGGATTGCTCGGATGACGGTCAAATCTGGCATCATGCTTACCAAGCTCCAATTCAACGCCATGATAAATGTTCCACTACCTTTGCCTCAACCCCCGATTTCGGTTTCACCATTATTCGGACTTGTAGTCGAGGCGTAGTGAGCTGTGAAACAGTGAAAGAGCGAGAACATGAAATGCTCACATTTGAGGACAAGCTCATAAAAATTTTCCTCCTCTCAGCCAATTACTGTGTCTGTGAAGGTGACTTCTGCAATAAAAATAATCCCCAAGGAGAAAATCTCCCTTATCTTAGTGGCTCCAGCAGACCCACCATGGCATTTCTCACTCTTTTCATTGTAGTTTTTGGTGTCATTTCATGGAAATAAAAAAATACTTTTGTTTTTTAAATTTTATCTTTCTCACAGATTTTACTTACTTTCTCACTCCTCCCCCTTCATATGTTCATTTTAGCCCTTCACAATTTCCATATATACCTCTCACACGTCATAATTTCCTCTTCTTTCCAGCCCAAGCAAGTAATTACCTTCCATTAGCATACGATATAAAATAACGACAGCAATAAATTCTTAAATACCCATAAAAACCATGTACACACAAGTATCAAAAGATCAGAAGTCAGCACAATAATAAATCCCCCCTCATGCATACAATCTCTGAAAATCTCACCATTGCATTGTCAAAATGTGATAGTGCCCTCATCAAAAAAATAAATTAAAAGAAGCGCAACACTTCATGCTAATTTCCTATCTCTCATATATCCACACACAGCTCACACAGCCACGACTCGCTCCCACGAATCAAAATCCTCAAACAATCATAGTATAAGCACAAACAATCCCTTTTAATTACATACACGTAAACTTTTATTTTTTTATGCAAGAATTTAATCCCCGTCGATTTCATCCACAATTATCCCTTTGACATCCACACTAATAGCACCATTGGCCCTTTATTGTCTATGTATAGTATAGCTACTCATTTTAACACAGAAGAAGCAGAGGAAAACAAAAAAAAACCTATGGATTTCAAAATATTTTTTTATTCCGTCCCTCTCAATTTTCTATGTATTTCTAGTTAAATGGATCAGATAGTACATACCCAAACAATTTAAATTATTGTGAAAAAATTACAAACTTTAGCCCAATTGACAATTATTCACGTGCTATTTACTAAACTACAAAGCCACTCCTACGTAGTACATATAGTATAAAGTTACTTTCAAAAATACAAAATATTAATGGAGCTCAAAAAAGTATATAAATATAATGCGTATCTAATAGCTATGCCTGTTTATATACATAAGTTAAAAATATATGTTAAAATCCTCGGTTGCATTTTCTGCACGAATCTCTCTATTATTCCTTGTTTTGAGTCCAAGGTTTTTTTTAGCATCACTCATTTTTCTCTCTTATACTTTTCTTTTGATTGGGTTCACTACTCCCGTAGCTATAGTTAGTCACTTGATAAATTTTTTAAAGCATTATTAAATTTAAACCTTTCCTCATATACAGTCAATGCATTCTCTCTATATCTATCTTCATCTTCCTATCTATACCTTCATCTCATATCTCTATCTCATCTATACATAGAGTCTATTATGGTCAATCATTTTATTGCATATGCTCCAAGCTTTAAATCGATCTTACTCAATATAATGTCTAAACCTTAAATTGCAATTGCACTTACTTACTTAACCACACTTATTCTCTTGTTATATAGAATTATTATCATATAGAAAAGAAACATCAATCATTCCATAAATTATCATTATTATTCCATTTTTATCCTACATTGACAAACGACTCTCTCCCAATATAACATTACAATGTAACCTCAGAAAATCCCTAAGTATTTCCCTCCCTCATTAAATTAGCTCCTTCCAATGTTTTTTTAAGCAAGGCCGAATTTTAAAAAATAATTACCATTTTTTTTATAACGGAAGAGCTTTAAAATTTTACTCCGACTCATTCCACACTTTGTTTTCTTATTCTGTCATTGACCTTACAGTTAGTGCTCTTGTAATTACTCCTCAATGATGCTTGACCATTGTATATTATCAATTATATGGAAGCATCAGGGCCTCCATTTAAAAAGCATTGAGGCACACAAAATCTCACATGATTTTCAATGAGACTATAGCCCAGGTGCTAAAAAATCCCTTAAATGGAGAAGGTGAGGAAGGAAAAGGAAGGCCTCACATTTAAAAATAACATGTGAAACTCATCACTCTCCTATTAACGCTCCTCTAATGAGCCAATGACAAATAAGTTGTAAGGAAATAGTCCGGAAAATGTCATTTGTCTTCTCCTTTTCCAATTATTTACGAGATTACAAGTCGTCATTTTGACAATGCAATAGAATACTTTTAGTATATATGGAAGAGGCATAGAAAAAGTCAATTGAAGACAGAATGGAAGGCACATTTTGTCACTCCCATCATTTGCTCACCACTCACACTTACAGCTAAAATGAATGCTAAAATTCCTATAGAGGAGCTCATCAATAGAAGATATATAATAATAATGGTGAGGGTGGGAGAATAAAAGGGATGAATTGATGAAGTGCAAATCATTCACCGTCCCTTTTATTACAACTAATGAATAGAAAAAGGATTCTCTTTTTTTTTACATATATAGGCCAAGGGATTTCCTCGGCATTCACTATTATTATATGATGATCTGAGCAGATCCACCTCATATATGAGAGAATCTTCGTACAGAGAGTACACTCTTACAGGGCCTCCTCTTACTGTACGAGATAGATCTCTCTGTACTAGAAGGATCAATATCTCATCTCTCCACCTTCCCCATACTATTACATATCATTGGTGAAAAAAAAACACTTTGAATTTCACGTTCCTCCTATGACTTTTGAAAGCCACGAAAGAATTACGAGCGACTCAATTATAATTTTTCTTTCTTTCTTTTTTTCTTCTTCACGCGCTCACTCACATAACACTCTGTACAATTTTGAATGTTACACACTGCACTTTTTGTATGCACATATATTAATGTATATTTTCTAGGGAGATTTTTTTACACACGTATGACGTGTGAATGATAAACATTTGTTTATATGGGACAAATAATATTCTTATACACACTAAAATAGTATGTATATATGGGAAAAGATCCTCTCTTCTGCTGATCTTTATAGAATATGTATGAAGAATCATTCCCATGTGATTGTATACATTGTATTGTATAGAACAAACGTCCTTTCACATACACACCTTTCATCCTTACTAAATACAAATGATCTGTCGGCATTTTCTACATCTCGGACTCTACTACTATGACAAGGCAAAGGCATATACTAAATACATGGAGTTGAGAGATCCTTTGAGCCACTTTTTAATCCCTTTTTATTATTAGTTAAGGTTGTTCCATCAAATGTTGTTGTCATAACAACAATATCCACCAGCATAGCCTCATTCCCATTAGGATATGGATTTGCTTGTACGTATGTAGTTAGTTAGTTAGTTTTACATGTACAACTTGTAATGGATATGTGGGTACTTATACATTACACCCATAGGGATGAATGAAGAGAGAAGAACTGCCTCATGAACAACAACAACCATTCAAATCTACAATCAGATGTTGATGTAATCAAATGTACATATAAATATAATAATAATTATGTGAATTTGCTATGGAGTATTTATTTACTTTTTTTTGTCCTATACCTTAATGTATTGTAGTACATAATGGATTTGCTCATAGCTTTTTCAATATGATTGACAGGACTTAGGATGATGAGGATTATGTATGTAGTTATTGTTGGACTTGTACTATAGGCTGGTGGGGATGAGGGTTGTGTGTAGCTAGATTTTTAATGCAATTAGGGTTGTTATTGAGATGTGCTCCTTTGTGTTGGAACTATTATGTAGCTTCTGGACTAAAAGGGCACGAGACTTGAGGATAGAGAAGTGTGGTGTGAGTGTGTGTAAGAGCAAGAGAGAGAGAGAGAGAGAGAGACTGCAATGACTCCGCAGGTAGTTGACGGTTGCTGCTGGTTGTATACCCTGTAGAGTATAGTATAGTGTAAGATGGTAAAGAGATGTGGCCTGTGTGTAGGAGAGCATGTGGATCCAAGTGGTATAAAAAGCCCACCCAAACTTCCCAACAGACACAGTCACTGGGATCATCTTTCCGAGTTAACAAAGGTTCCTTCTCTAAATCAAGATGGCTCGTGTGGTAAGAATGGGTTTTGAGTGAAATTTGATATTTTTAAAAATTTTGACGGGATATATAGTGTAAAGAAAATAAGAGTTTTTAGTTAATGGGGGAAATATATATTTGTATGAAATTTTATAGTTGGTAATCGTTTGCATTGCGATGGCAATTGCTATCCCTTCCTTCTGTGAACCTCCAAGCTCTTATGGAGCCCCAAGCGGGGGCTTTGGTGGTGGAGGATTTGGCGGAGGTGGTAGTGGAGGATACAGTGGTGGAGGCGGTGGGGGAGGTGGCCATGGAGGTGGTGGCGGTGGACATGGAGGCGGTGGACGCGGAGGTGGTGGTGGAGGATACTCTGGCGGCGGAGGCGGTGGACATGGAGGCGGTGGCCGCGGAGGTGGTGGCGGAGGATACTCCGGCGGTGGAGGTGGCGGACATGGAGGCGGTGGCGGTGGACACGGAGGTGGTGGTTTCGGAGGTGGCGGCTCAGGTGGATACTCAGGCTCTGCTAGCAGCAATGTTGGAGGATACTCTGGCGGCGGCGGTGGTGGTGGACATGGAGGCGGTGGACATGGAGGCGGTGGACGCGGAGGTGGTGGTGGTGGACAAGGAGGATACTCTGGTGGTGGTGGTGGGTTCGGCGGCGGTGGATTCGGAGGTGGTAGTGGAGGATATTCCGGAGGCGGTGGTTCCGGTGGTGGAGGACATGGTGGATCCGGCGGCGGTGGTGGTTTCGGAGGCGGCAGTGGTGGATACTCTGGTGGTGGCGGTGGAAGCTCTGGCGGTGGCGTTAGTGGCGGATATGCTTAAACAGCATCTCATCCATGATTCCTACACATTAGTCCCCCCCCAACTATTTAAAACCTATTTAAATACTTGACTGGTATCCATTTAATATTGAAATTCTTTTGTATCCATCAATTTATAACTTGATTCAAGGAATACGAATAATTCATTGTCATTTTGATACGTAAAAAGCAATAATAAAAAGTTCAATTTTGATAATTTGTTGAAAATATATAAAAAAATGTTTACTGAAAAGACTTTTAATAATTTACCAAGCTCTCACGAGTCCCTCCCTTACCATTCTATATGGTTCACATACATGCAGTAGCTCTCCATGTTATTAACTTTCTTAAATAATAATTTCTACAGAACAATAATTACCTTAAAGCAATTCCCACATCATATTATTTATGGGTGCTCATTAGCGGCAGAGTAGCAATAAATGCCACCGAACGCTCGTATATATTGATTTTATTATACTTAATATTCCTCCTGCATTAAAATTATATTGCGTCATTAGAGTGTGCAATAAGGGTAGCACGTACATATAGAATGAGTGTTGTTAAGAATGGGCCCCAATTCTATTGTCATATCATAATTTACACATATGTAAATACACACTGGCAGACAGTCCAAAGAATACAAATGTGTCTCTCTCGCAGAGAAATGAAAGGACCATTTCTAACGGATTACAGTTAAAATTAGAACATCAAAAATCAAATA
Source organism: Spatulosminthurus flaviceps (assembly GCA_034693705.1). Lineage (NCBI taxonomy): Eukaryota > Metazoa > Arthropoda > Collembola > Symphypleona > Sminthuridae > Spatulosminthurus > Spatulosminthurus flaviceps. The sequence goes on along the minus strand of JAQFXU010000315.1, from coordinate 43,272 downwards.
GAAAGGTGTTTTATTTCTTATAGTGGTTTGGAAATTAACAGTAAGGGTGCTCGGCTTGGGCCATTGTACTCTGTTTTTGTTGAGATTGACCGTAATTACTTACTTGCTAGCTTTTCTATATTATCCATAAAAGTACGCATATAGAACAACTATAATTCCCACCTCACGCTCATGATTCCAATCCGTTTGAATTTTCCTACTCGCAAAAAGCGAAATTTTATTCCTTGAATAAGATTCTGATTTTACACCCATTAAAAGGTTAATGATCAAACCTTTTAAAGTGGGAAAGGAAGTAAAAAGCTTAAACAAATGAAAAAAATGATATAAATACAATGATTAGGGGGGAACATTTGTGTACTGTTACAAACTACAAACTTTCCCTTGGTATACAAAAAATAGAGTAAATTCGAAAGGTAAGTAAAAATTGTCTAAAATATAGCAGCTCTCTACGAACATCCATAGCACTCAGTTATAGAAAAGGTGGTTCATAAAAGGCTACTAGAAAGTTGAAATGACAACCTTCAGCATCACGTTGGGTCCTTCAGTCATTGTTGCCCTCGCTCGTATATTTCGTTTTTCAATCTTGAGTTCACCATCTTTAGCCTAAAAAATTAAAAGAATTATTTAGTTAGCAAGATTTTATGAACAAGATATAAACTGGCACTAGATATGTATGAAACTGTTGCTTACCAGTCCACATTTTCGATCAGGTCTAGTGACCCACTGATCAGGCTTCTTCAAAGAACTTATCAGCTCTGTATCCAAAGGAACATGATGAGGTATGAATCCAATAGCGAAGGAATCTCCGGAACAGGTAAGGGCAAGTCGGAGATCTGTACTATCAATGCGGTAGGAGAATATTTCTTCGGAACATCTGCAGAGGAACATAATTATTAATTAATTAATGGGTATGTATACACGTTGGGAGGAAATTAATCAAAACAATCGCGTCCATTTAAAACTACACCAGATAAAATTTACGTACCTCAAATCAAATGCTGGGAAAGAAGTATGAGCCAAACAAGGAATCGTGGTGGGCATGACATTCCGCTGGGAAGTTTCAGTTGGCAAATAGTGATCCGGATTCGAAAGGCAAACTTTTAGCATATTCACTACATATATAGCAATCATAAAAATTGTTATTACAATGTTTATGTATTCGTATTCAAATTAAAACAATTATTGCTACACTAGTTTGACGACGATATATTTTACAAGAGAATGCTTAAAATAAAACTCTAAACTTACCTATTTCAACAACATTCCTTTTGGATGGGAAAGGTGAAGGTAGGTTAAAATTGTTCGGCTCCTGCAGTACCATTTCCTTTAGCTGCTCCTCGAGATCCGCTCTTACATAAAAAGGTGTCTTCACAACTGTGACCTCTATTACTGCCCTCGGTCCTGGCCTTATGGTAACTCTTGCCCAGAAATCCTCCAACTTTACAATGAGACATTTTGATCCTGGACTAAACCTCTGCAAAGTAATAATAATTATTGTCATGCTTCACATATGCGTTTACATTATATTAACTATAATAATTATTCTAGAATTCGTTAAGTCAGTCCCGTCACTCCGACAATACTTTCATAATGACTGACAGTAATTAGAAATTAACTTACCAAAGTTTTAATATCCGACCGTTTTTCTGCTTCAACCACGTTCCAAATATACTCAACCAGTTTGCCATCATACGAAAAGTTCGCATCGGCAGGCATAAACGCTGCTCCAACAAAGGTTCCCCCATTGCTTTCAACATCAAAGGCAATGGCCAACCGTAGCTTTGTACGATCAATTCTGTACGTAATTAGTCCACTGACTCCGTCCCTTTAAGTTTGTAAAATGAATATCAAAATCAGAAAGATATATCGATCAATCATTAAAATCCATGAAGAAATAAATTATTTATATTTTCAAAAATCCATGATCTTACTCGGGATGCTTGTCATCATGAAAAGTCAAGCACTCTTTCGACGAAGGAGGCACGAGCGATGGAACTTCTCCAGAAGCTCCGAAGTCCAAATTGCCCTTTGGATCCGTAAGCCACACATCCAGAAGATTAGCTATCAAAACATTAATAAATATTCAAGGAACGCCTTAAAATAATTACCACCTTTAAGCATTTAATGTTCATACACCAAATGTACTTACTAAACTCAATAGCCAAAGTGACTGCGTAGGGAAACCCTTCTGAATCTGAGATCTCCTTCGAAATAGCGCCAATATTCTTCCCACGCATTGAACCTCCTGTTGTCACACGTTCCCACCTCGACATTAGCTCCACTTCGTGCGAAGCCCACAAGAATTCTTCATCCTCGGTTTTAGCTCTAATATCCACAATTGTCGCTGGGAGCGCACTAGTGCTTGAAAGCCCTTCAAGAAATGATTTCGTTGCAGCATGAGTTCTCTTCCGGCCCACCATAGAATTAGGTGGATCCGGAGTTTCCTCCGGCACCGGTCCGGATTTTTGTGGACGGCTAAGAGATCCCATGGCTCCTGATACTAATTCAGCTCCTGGCCTTTTTACGGGAATACTTGAAGTTAGAGGAGTGACCTTAGGTGTTCCCGGTCCTGGAGGATCTAAGTTACTCATATTCCAAAATGTTTTTTGTACACCAAGAATCTTCGAAAAACTTTAGCTCCTTCTTCCAAGCAAATGTAATTTCGAATGAGTATATAAAGGGCTACTGGGAATGTGAAGGTCCCTCTGATTGTGAGACTCTACCAGTGACTCATGTGAGGCAGGGAAGGGAAAGGCTTATCCTTCTCTGCTATTGGCTTGTGTATATTAATTAATAGTCTTCATCCTTAAACACGAAAGAACGACAATCAGAAAGTGTAGAAACGTTCTATTGTTTCCGTTATTCTCACAAGGATGTAGAAATATAAAAGCCCCTTTTACTTTACTGTTTAAATGTACAGCTCCAGTGAGCCCCAGTGGAAAATTTTGTGATTCTAAGAAAAACAGACGTTATTTAATTTTTGTGGAGCAGTTCCACCGGCGGCTACTACTGGATATTAATAAATTATTTACCATACTCGTCAAATATTGACCATCGTGTATTTCTGCTTAAAATGAGGATCAAATTTCTTGCCCCTCTAACAGTACAAATATTTTTGACTGCTATAAGATTTTAGTGAGAATTTAATAGTGATGGGGGAATTTATGGATGGAAATACGAAAGCTGTAGAGTAGATAAATAAACTAATGAAATAGTTAAAGAATTTGAATACCATTTTATGTGGTTAAATATGATGAAATCTTATGAGAGCTTTTAGTATGAATATTATTTTTCAGGGTATTCATTTTTCAGGAAATTTTTATGGGCTGAGGGGATGAAGATTTTTAATTTATTCGTCCCTCCAATAAATTGTGGGTACGCATTGTCTAAATAGGCTATTGTCAATAACACTAGTACATGACTGTGGTGTACATATATGAAATAGGAAAAATGAGGAGGAGGGGACTTAAATGAGTGGAATTTGATTTGTGAGGTGAGAGACAATAAGCTCATACGTTAATTTGGGCTAAAATTTTTACAGGAATTTGGTATAAAAACCATTCCAAGAATTTTTTCAAAGTATGTACATGTTTTGGAATTGATAGAAATAATTTTTTTTCGATGTGTACAGCTGGAGTAAGCTGGTAAGCTTTAAAGGAAACAAAAGAGAGCCATGGAATTCTTAGGAAATAAAGGGAAAGTTTCTTTAATTTTTCTGGCACCTGGGACTGGGGTCACTCGCTGTGGATATTAATAATTCTTTAGCGTACCTCAAATCCTGCTCAATGTGTGTAGTGTGTAGCTATTGACAATGGGGGTAAAATTGTTTCTCACTTAAACAGTGTACAATAATTTTGACCGCTTTTAATCATTAGTGAGGAGCAAAGGGGTGGGGGATTTAATGGAATGAAATGAGGAAAGTGTAGAATAAATAAATAAATTATTCTGTATTTTTTTAGAGACACTATGATAAAATAATTGAAATTTTGGAAACCATTTTATGTAGTTTAAACAATTTCTTGTTGCCCTTTAAGAGTACTATATTTTTGACTTTTAAGCAGGGATGGCAATTCGAATCGGAATCGGAATTATATCCAAATGATAAATGATAAATTATGGGTCCGCATTGTAAGCTTTTAGGCTATACTGTCAATATGACCAATATTACAGGCCTCATCGAAGTATAATATATAAAATAGGAAAAATGGAGGGGATGGGAATTACTAAAGGAGTGGATTTTGATTTGTGATGGACAATAAGCTCACATGTTAATTTGGCCGTAAATATTTTTTACGAATTTAGTATAAAACCATTCCAAGAATTTTCCAAGAAGTATGTACATGCTTTGGAATTGATAGAAATAATTTTTTTTCCATGTACAACTGCGGAGTAAGCTTTAAAGTGTAAAGGAAACAAAGGAGAGCCGTGGAATTTTTTGTAATTCCTAGAAAAGGAGAAAGGCTCTTTAATTTTTTTTGGCGTACAACTGACACCTGTGACGACGGGGACGGGGGTCACTGGATATTAAGAATTCTTTATTATATTGACCTTATATTATACAGCATTGACCCCTGTGTAGTACTACGTATATTTAAGATCAGGATAAAATTGTTTGTCACATTTTTTTGTGTCTTTATTTTTTCAGGAAATTTTTATGGGCTGATGTGTGATATGAAGATAATTAATTCCTTCATCCCAATATAAATTGTAGGACCATTGCACAGTTAGGCCGATTACCTCCAAACCGGACATATGGCGAATTTTACCAAAATTGAACCAATGGTGTGATTTGGTTCAAATTAATTTTTGAGATCATCATAGTCAACTATATCTTGGCAAAAAAAACTTTTCCCTCCACTGATACCATAATGGCCACAATGGGACAAATAGCCAAATTCCTTACTATTATGGTTAAATGGAGAGGCTTCCTTTACAACGGTCTGTGGCCCCCTCGCATACGAGCATATTATGTTGTAAATGAAAAAAAGGGTTTTTGTTCAAAAACGTACGCACATTTTTTTGGTTGTGCTATATATTGGACCATTTTCACTGTAAGGCCTCAAAATCCCTTGCAAACATCCTTTAAAAATTAAGGATCTTTGACCTGCTACAACTTTGCGCTTGTACTACACGTAGAGACTTGATGTTGAAAGATTCTGAAAGATTTGTATTTTTTTTAGCTTTTCGAATTTCCATCGCATGAATTTTTACTTCTCCAAGGACCAAAGTTAGGGGGCGAAGAGTATGAGGTACAAAAAGGATAACTGGGACAAATAATTTTATTTTTTCATTTTCCAGGCCCCCCCCGGATTGTACCCGATTTTGAGGCATTTTTGTACCCCTAGTAGCTAGTAAACTTCACTCCAACGCCCGTTGTAAAGGAAGCCTCTCCATTTAACCAATAGTAAGGAATTTGGCTATTTGTCCCATTGTGGCCATTATATGGTATCAGTGGAGGGAAAAGTTTTTTTGCCAAGATGTAGTTGACTATATGATGATCTCAAAAATTAATTTGAACCAAATCATACCATTGGTTCAATTTTGGTAAAATTCTCCATGTCCGGTTTGGAGGTAATCGGCCTAACTGTGCATTGTAAGATTTTAGGCATCCGTCAATAAAACCAGCACAGGTTTGGATGCACATCGGAAATGGGAAAAATAGACATATGTGCTTGAATGAGTGGAATTTTATTTTTAATAGATAAATCTAATGTTAATTCCTTATAAATTTTTTATAGGGATTCAGTAAAACTAATTCCATGAAATTTCAAAGTATTTTGGAAGTCATATTTCGTATTTCACACTCTGCGGCCGTGTCAGTTAATTTTCAAACCTATATAGCACAAAGTATTTGCCACGAGAACGACCAGCGCAGCAATGAGGGAGCAAAGTTCAATACCACATCTAGAAACCCAAAGACATCTCAACACACACGGACACTGGCATCATCTTTGAGAGTTAACAAAGGTTCTTTCTCTGAATCAAGATGGCTTGTGTGGTAAGAATTGGTTTTGAATGATATTTGTAATTTTAAAAAATTTTGACGACACATAGTAAAAAAAATAAGAGTTTTTAGTTAATGTTGGAAATATTTGTATGATTTTAGTTTGTAATCGTTTGCATTGCGATGGCAATTGCTATCCCTTCCTTCTGTGAACCTCCAAGCTCTTATGGAGCCCCAAGCGGGGGCTTCGGTGGTGGAGGATTTGGTGGAGGTGGTAGTGGAGGATACAGTGGTGGAGGCGGTGGGGGAGGTGGCCATGGAGGTGGTGGGGGAGGTGGCCATGGAGGTTGTGGCGGTGGACATGGAGGCGGTGGACGCGGAGGTGGTGGTGGAGGTCATGGAGGATACTCTGGCGGCGGACACGGAGGTGGTGGGGGAGGATACTCTGGCGGCGGAGGCGGTGGACGTGGAGGTCGTGGTGGAGGATACTCCGGCGGTGGAGGTGGTGGCAGTGGACACGGAGGTGGTGGGGGAGGATACTCCCGCGGAGGTGGTTTCGGAGGTGGCGGCTCAGGTGGATACTCAGGCTCTGCTAGCAGCAATGTTGGAGGATACTCTGGCGGCGGCGTTGGACGCGTAGGTGGTGGTGGTGGACAAGGATAAGATACTCTGGTAGTGGACAAGGATGATACTCTGGTGGTGGTGGATCCGGCGGCGGTGGATTCGGAGGTGGCAGTGGAGGATATTCCGGAGGCGGTGGTGGAGGACATGGTGGATCCGGTGGTGGTGGTGGTTTCGGAGGCGGTGGTGGAAGCTCTGGCGGTGGTGTTTGTGGCGGATATGCTTAAACAGCATCTCATCCATGATTCCTACACATTAGTCCCCCCCCCAACTTTTTTTAAAACCTATTTAAATACTTGACTGGTATCCATTTAATATTGAAATTCGTTTGTATCCATCATGTATAACTTGATTCAAGGCATACGAATACTCATTATCATTCTGATAAGTAAAAAGCAATAAAAAAAGATCAATTTTGATGAGTTTAAAATATACAAAAAATTTTTAAAAAGGACTTTAAATCATTTATTAACCTCCAAAGAGTCCCTCTCAAACAATTCTATAGGGTTCACTAACATGGATAGCTCTAAGTAATTAAGATTTTTAAATTATAGTATATCTACAGAAAAATCAAGAAAAAGTAATCCCCAGACCATTTTATTTATTGGTACTAATTAGAGGCAGAGTAGCAATAAATGCCACCGAACGCTCGTATATATTGATTTTATTATACTTAATATTCCTCCAGCATTAAAATTATTTCGTCATTAGTGTGTAAGGGTAGCACGTACTACATATAGTGTGAATATGATGGGAGCGTGTTGTTAAGAATGAGCCCTAATTCTACTGTTACAATACATGAGAATTTACGTAATATGTAAATACAGACAGACAATCCAATCAATACAAATGTCTGAGACATTTCTACATTGACACATGCAGAGAAATGAAAGGACCATTTCTGACGGATTACAGTTAAAATTAGAGCATAAAAAATCAAATGGGTTTTTTTTGTTGCTAGTGATTTCGAAATTAACAATAAGGGTGCTCGGCTTGGGCCATTGTAGTACTCTGTTTTTGTTGAGATCGGCCGTAATTACTTACTTGCTAGCTTTTATATTATCCATAAAATGCAAGTACATACAAAACAAATTTATTGCTTGAATAAGATTCTGATTTTACACACATTAAAAGGTTAATGATCAAACCTTTTAAAGTGGGAAAGGAAGTAAAAAGCTTCAACAAATGAAAAAAATATGATATAAATACAATGATTAGGGGGGAACATTTGTGTACCGTTACAAACTACAAACTTCCTTTAGTACAAAAAATAGAGTAAATCCGAAAGGTAAGTAAAAATTGTCAAAAATATCAGCTCTCTGTGAACATCCATAGCACGCAGTTATAAAAAAAGGTATGGCCCAAAAAACGCTAGAAAGTTGAAATTACAACCTTCAGCGTCACGTTGGGTTCTTCGGTCATTGTTACCCTCGCTCGGATATTTCGTTTTTCAATCTTGAGTTCACCATCTTTAGCCTAAAATTAAAAGAATTATTTATTATATCGCAAGATTTTATGAACAAGATAAAAACTCGCACTAGATATGTATGAAACTGTAGCTTACCAGCCCACATTTTCGATCAGGTCTAGTGACCCACTGATCAGGCTTCTTCAAAGAACTTATCAGCTCTGTATCCATAGGAACATGATGAGGTATGAATCCAATAGCGAAGGAACCTTCGCAACTTTTTGTGCAACAGGTAACGGCAAGTCGGAGATCTGTAGTATCAATGCGGTAGGAGAATATTTGTTCGGAATATCTGCAGAATAACATAAATATTATATAATTAATGAATGTTAATTCTAGAAGGAAAGTACTTATTGAACAGGGATTAATTAAAACAATATCATACATTTAAACTACACAAGATAAAAAGCATGTACCTCAAATTCAATGTTGAGAAAGAAGTACAACTCATCGGTTGAATCATAATGAGCATGTCTTCCTTGTGGGGCGCTTCTTTTGGCAAATAGCGCTTCGGATTAACAAGGAAAACATTTAGCAAGTTAACTATACAGCAATAATAAAAATTGTTATTACAATGTTTATGTATTTTTATTCAGAATAAAACAATTGCTACTAGTTTGACGACATGATATTTTACAAGAGAATGCTTAAAATAAAAATCTCAACTTACTAATTTGTATATCATTCCCAGGTTTGGAAAGGGAAGGTGAAGGTAGCTTGGAGTTGTTCGTCCCCTGAAGTACAATTTGCATCAGCTTCTCCTCAAGGTCCGCTCTTACAAAATCAAGTGTCTTAACCACTATGACCTTAAAAACTGCCTTCGGTCCTGGGGTTATGGCAACTCTTGCAATGTAATTCCCAAATTTTGCAAAGACGCATTTTGGTTCTCGACTAAACCTCTGAAAATTAATTATTGTGATATTTTACATGTTTACATTATATTAACTAAAATTCTAGAATTAGTTAATTTAGTGCCGTCATTCGGACTACTTTCATAATGATTGATGGTAATTACCGAGCATCTAATATCCGTTCGCATTTCTTCTGGCCTTACCACGTTCCATACATAATCATCCAATACGTCATTGACCTCCACATCCGCAGGCATAAAAGCTGCTCCAAAGCAGGTTTTTCCCACTTTTGCCACATCAAAGGCAATGACCAACCTCAGGTTGGTCAGGTCAATTTTGTACGTAATTAGTCCACTGACTCCGTGACTTCAGGTTTGATACAAATCAAAAGAAATATATCGATAATTAAAATAAAAAATGTATATTAAATTTATTTTTATTAACAAAAATCCAGGATCTTACTCGGGAAGTTTGTTATCATGAAGAGTCAAGCACTCTACCGACAAAGGTAGCACATCCGCTCGAACTATTCCAGACACTCCTCCACACGCAAAATAGCCCTTTGGATCAGTAAGTGCCACATCCAAAAGATTAGCTATCAAAACATTTAAAATTATTCAAGGAACGCCTTAAAATAATTACAACCTTTAAACAATTAATTTATACACCAAAAATGCTTACCAAATTCAATGGCCAAAGTGACTGTGTAGGGAAATCCATCTGAAGCTAAGATCCCTCTAGAAATAGCTTCAATATTCTTCCCACGCATTGTATATCCTACTTCCACAGGTTCCCAACTCGCTATTTGCGCCACTTCATGTGACATCGACAGAATTTCTTCTTTCTCGGTTTTAGCTAGAATATCCACAGGTGTTGGTGGCGGACTACTACCGCGTGCTCCGCTCGGGCTTATCACGTTAGGTAGATCCGGAGATCCCTTCGGCACTGCTCCCGGATTTTGTGGACTGTGAACCGTTGCCATGGCTCCAGATGTTGAAGCTGACTCAGTCCTACGCCTTTTTTTGGGGATAATTCCGTTAGAAGTGGCCCGAGGAGCTACAACAGGCGCTGCCGATACTTTAGGTGCAAAAATGACCCGAGGTACTGCAGGTCCTCGAGGAACTGCCACATGCACTACCTGTACTGGATGTAATACCGCTGGTGCTGGAGGTACTGGAGGTAGTACCGCTGGTACTGGAGGTACTACCGCTGGTGCTGGAGGTACTACTGCTGGTGCTGGAGGTACTGGAGGTACTACCGCTGGTGCTGGAGGTACTGGAGGTACTACCGCTGGTGCTGGAGGTACTGGAGGTACTACCGCTGGTGCTGGAGGTACTACCGCTGGTGCTGGAGGTACTGGAGATACTACCGCTGGTGCTGGAGGTACTGGACGTGCAACATCAGTATTACACCCTACTTGCCTAGTCCTGGCCCCTTTCGCAGATGGTTCTTCAATGTCTTTTGATGCCACGGGAGGTAGTATTTTTGGTGGCACTTCATCATCCTCATCGACGAGATCAATGACGCAAGTGACGCGAGGTTTCGAGAGTTTTTGTTTAACATTTATACTCGCAGTGGTCGCAGTACTAGTACTAGTACGTTTTTGGTTTTTGACTAAAGGCGTATCGTCTAAAGACTTCGGTCTCTCATTAGTTCCAGCTCCTCTAATATGTGACTGCAATAAATCCTTACTCACTTCGGGAGGACAACCGCCAGCCAGGTTATGCTGTTCAGGGTGCAGACCTCCAAGTCTATTCGAATTATGCGGAGTCTTCAGTTCTTTAATGGCCAGCATAATTTCAGTCTGATTCTGTTGCAATTGTCCCATAAATTTATTTTCAAAGGACATCATCTCCCGTCTCAACGTCATTTGAAAGATGCGAGCGAACATTTCCTCCATGCTAGATGTTGTCACGGACCTACAGCAAAAATAGAATGTTACTTTTATTTCATTAATCATTATACTAACAACACAAAATCCTCCACATAATCCCAACACATTCTCTCACAAAATTCAAATGTTAGTAAAGTCAACACGTAATAATACAAATAACAAACAAAATTACTCACATGTTTCCCCGCCTCTTCTTAACTAAGTACGTATTCAAAATAAACTTTGTATAGTTGAGCCTCTTCCGTTATAAAAACACAAGAAATATATTTTTTAGAACTTCTTATTACTCACACAAAACACAACGACAACGACTAAGGTTCCAGTGGACCTGTGAAGTTACAGGAGCTTCAAGGTTTTTTGTATACTAAGAGGTTATTTGTTTACAACTTAAAGAAAGACTGGAAGAGAGAGAGTTTGTCTCGAAAAATTGTATAGCTTCTCCCTTCAAGCACATGTGATTTCAAATGAGTGTGGAAATCTGCGGGAATCTGAAGGTTTCCTCTCTGCCACTCTCTACAACACTGACTCATGTGTGTGAGAGAAAGGCGATCTGCTCCGCACTTTACTTAAGTGCGACTGCATATTGTTTACCCTTAAAGACCAACGACAGTCACACTCGCTAGAAACGTTCTATTGTTTCCCTTTTTCCAGAAGGCCTTCAATAAAAGCCCCTTTCCTATATGTACAACTCCGCAGTGAGCCTTAAGGAACGGAAAGGAATCTGTGGAATATTTTGTGATTCGAAGAAAAATATAAACGTTGTTTAATTTTTCTAGAGCGGTTATACCCGGCGGCCACTGGATATTAATACATTATATTTACCATGTACGTCAAATATTGACCGTCGTGTATTTCTGCTTAAAATGAGGATCAAATTTCTTGCCCCTTTAACAAACAGTACAAATATTTTTGACTGCTATAAGATTTCAGTGAGAATTAAATAGTGATGGGGGAATTTATGGATGGAAATACGAAAGCTGTAGAGTAGATAAATAAATTATTTATGTACATAATTCTAGTGACACTAATGAAATAGTTAAAGAATTTGAAAACCATTTTATGTGGTTGAATATAATGAAATCTTATGGGAATTTTTAGCATGAATATTATTTTTCAGGAAATTTTTATATGGGCTGAGGTGATGAAGATTTTTAATTTATTCGTCCCTATAATAAATTGTGGGTCCATTGTCCAAATTTTAGGCTAGTGTCAATAATACCAGTACATGACTGTGGTGTACATATATGAAATAGGAAAAATGGGGAGGAGGGGACTTAAATGAGAGTGGAATTTGATTTGTGAGAGATAATAAGCTCATATATGTTAATTTGGGCTGAAATTTTTACAAGAATTTTGTATAAAAACCATTCCAAGAATTTTCAAAGTATGTACATAATTTGGAATTGATAGAAATATTTTTTTTCTATGTACAACTGGAGTAAGCTGGTAAGCTTTTTAAAGGAAACAAAAGAGAGCCATGGAATTCTTAGGAAAAGAGAAAGTTTATTTTATTTTTCTGGCACCTGGGACTGGGGTCACTCGCTGTTGATATTAATAATTCTTTATCGTACCTCAAATATTCCTCAGTGTGTGTATAGCTATTGAAAATGGGGATAAAATTGTTTCTCACTTAAACAGTGCAATAATTTTGACCGCTTTTAAGTTTTTAGTGAGAAGCAAATAAGTGATGGGGGATTTATTGGAATGAAATGAGGAAAGTGTGGAATAAATTAATGAATTATTATGTATTTTTGGGGACACTATATGATAAAATAATTGAAATTTTGGAAACCATTTTATGTAGTTTAATATGATGATATTTCAGGAATCATTTTATTTTTCAGTCTATTAATTTTTTTACAGGACATTTTTATGAGCTGGGCTGAGGAAAGTTTTTAACAATTCATTCATCCCAGTAAATTGTAGGTCCATTGTAAGATTTTAGGCATCTGTTAATAAAACCAGTACAGGCCTCGATGTACATCTGAAATACAGGGAGAAATAGTCAAGTGCTTGAATCAGTGGAATTTTAATTTTAATGGATAAAAGCTCATGTTAATTGCTCTTAAGTATTTTATAGGAATTATTTAGTCATATACAAAGCCTCAAAAGTGTCAGGGATTTAACACAAAGTGGGGGTGAAGGGAGCTGTGTAATAAATAAATACCCATCCTTCTTTTATTTGTCTGTCTGATTGAGTGTCTCAGCTTTTTCGTGGCCCGCATTTACTCTCTACATTTTAATATGGCTCTAGGATACAATCCCTCCGTCCAACACAACCCCTGAGGGGACACAATCCCTTGTATAGAGGAAATAATCCCTCGCATATACATAGAACTAACCGAGTCGTGGCAACAATTTATTCATATCAAGGCATTCCGTATTAGCATCAAATGGTGTCGTATTCCCATGGAAAAATTGACATTGACGTAGAATTGTAGCTCACTTTTACAAATAACTGGAAATTGAGCGGTTGCATTCCTGAATGCGATGATTACCTCTGAATTGGACAGTGAATAATTTTGTCAAATGCAACTTGTGACAAATATCCCAATCGATTATAATTATTTTTGCTCTAAAAATTAGGAAATGCAATATTGATCATTAATCGGGACTAATCTAACCTTTATTACATGACTCATTTTTAAAAGGCTGGAACCTTACCCAACCGTAATTAAATGAATGTTACAAAATTCCCAAGTGTCGAAATTTCCTATCGGCAAAGTAAATACCTAACGAATACAGAAAAATAGAAATGCCCAAGTTGAAATTGGCGAGTCTACACTCATTGGCCCATAAATATAACTCTAATCATAGCTTCTCCATTTCCATCCATAATACAAGCATATGCTACAACGGCAGTCTCGCTATAACTGCCATAAATTCCCCCTTGAGGTGCCTTTATAACGAGGCTTGACTGTATATCAGTGCTTGACTTATAAGTCCAGTTCGTGTCCAGCTTGAGTTCATTTTTAATAGGAAATCACAACCATCCTCCTACAATAACCATCCCGAATTTTTTCATGCCGTCCAGTATTGCTTCCGCATGTATTCATTATAGTGAGTGACCACACATTTAATACGTAATGCATGGACTGTAAAACTAATAATTATAATCCCGTTTTAGGCTATAAGACTCTTTCTATATTCATTTTATTGCTGGAGTATCTTTGAATTCCAATAAAATTTGATGCATGAAGAAAAATAGCTTTCACCACTTTTTTCCCCGTTCCTTTGAATGCTATACGTTTGGATGATTTAGGTCATTTAGGGAACTCACCATGAGTCACTGGGAGTTTGACGCGTTCTGTCTAAACTGCATCGGCAGCATTACTTACTTTATCTGTATTTGTAGGTATTTCTGTATATATTCGTCCTATAGCAATTGCTACTGAATTGTGATATGGGAGGGAATATTTCCGTTTTAGGAGGGATTTTGTAGGCGGGAATTTTTTCGGACGAGTTTCCGAACACATATATGAGGTTGCCCTACCTGCCTGCACATTTTAAACTTCTTTATTACCGACAAGACTACCCTGGTTATTTTTCCTATTTCATTTTTTAACACGCACTCTTCATCTACTTTCTACTATATAATCCTGACAAGTTACAAGCTATATGTTCAGTGTGGGGACGGGGATAGCTCGTTACGTAATCTTTTTTAGACACATTAAAATTTAATGATAACTTACAATTAGTGACACAGCCAAAGTATGTGTTATAAAATTATTTGCATTATATAATAATGAGTTCAAGAATTGTATAAGCTCACCTCTGGATGCATTCTGTAATGAAGGACATGACCCGATCCGTCAAATTTGAAGAGCTTGACAGGATTACCCCGATCTCGGATGACCGAAGCTACCAACTCGATTTCCTCGCAAGGTGTGATTACATCAGCCTCAGAATATAGGAAAGCAAAGGAATGATTCTTGAGCTTATAGATCCTTGTGAGGAACTCACATAGAGGGTATTTCTCTTCTCTGCTCGTAGCCACTCTCCGGAACGACCCAGTATAGAAAGTTTCCCAAGCTAAGACGTTAAATCCCCAGAAAACTCGAACCAATGCCACGAGGACGACCAGTGTAGCAATGAGGGAGCCAAGGTCAATACCAAATCTGTAGAGACCCAAATAATATTCTCTTCTACATATATTCTACTCTATTGAAATCTTGCTTAAATAAAATAAAATTTGCAAATGTTTACAATTTGTAGCTGCAAGTAATTTTGACAGCTCTGTACACGGAAGTGCTGTTGGGTGAAGTGGGGCCAGAGTCGAAAATCGTTCCTCGGACATCAAATTCCGTGTGATTCCAATGCAATGAGAGTTCCCGGAGAATGTTGCTGTACAATAGTGCCCCGCCATTTGAAAATACGTGGAAGAAGGTGGGATGATCTTGGAGATGATTTTCCCGAAGATTGTTCAAAATTTGGGCTGCCAACAGAGGGACTTTGGCAATGTCCGAGTAGGTCACTTTAGCCGGTATGGTACATCTGGCCGTGATAAACCTGCCGTTTTACAAAGAAAATTTTAACTCACAAAATTCAAATGTCAGGATTTCCCGCCAACATTTTGAAGCATGATTTTAAAATGGCGGGTCTCCCCGAACCGAATTCTCCCCCGTACAATTTGTTTTATTTTTACAGTAATTATTATTTCAAATTATTACCCCAGCTTTGAGTAAATTTCCGAATACTTTGCCAATTGTTTATCCTTTGCTCCAGACCATCCCACCAAAATCACCAAAGTCTTCCGCTCCTCCGGACTGGCTTGAAAATTGTGATTTTGAATATCCGAATTTCGGTTTTCATCCTGATCTGCCGGGTAATCCAACTTGAAGCTGAGTCCATAATCTGGAGAACTGGACATATTTCCGCAAAATGAAAAAAATATGCAATAAATCACATAAATATGTCGACCCACTTGAAAAGCTTAATTGGAGCACTTGTCTACTCCTCCTTCAACAATATCCCTCGTGCTGAAGTCTCCAGCACGGACTACTCACGAGCCTGGGTTGTCCTAAAAGCCCCAAATGCACTCACTTCTATCTTTAGAGCCCTCTGAGCTATTCTTTACCGTAAATCTTCTTTATCAGCTAAAAGAATAAGTTGGATGCTCAGTCAGAAGTAGAAATATGTATTGTTGGATAATGATCATTTAAGTGAGAGCGAAAGTGGTCCATGGTATAATGTCTGGGATCGAAGGACAAGTATAAGAAAGCAAACAGTGGAAATTGGAAATTATTTATTTCCATACTCAAGGATTAATGAAAAGGATATGCAACCCCCAATGGAGCCATGACCATTGTTAACTTGTTATTCAAAATTCATAATCCCTTGAACTTTCCAAACTCAAAGGAACTTGTTAAGTAGAAAAAAGTTTCAACTCCGAAGGTTTTCAATCCCTTTTGTATCCGCTTTTTCAGGATAATATTTCTCATATTTTCTATTATTTTGTCGTGAAGTAAACAAACATTGTTTTCTAATTTCTATAAAAGTTTGTGTGTGTACGCCAAGTGTAGGTACTTGATTACTGTCTGGTGTATAGTCTTCAGCGGTCATGGCTCTCCTTGAAATTCCACTATAAGGGATGTCCCACTTCCCAGAATGTATGAATGATTTCACTGACGCACTTCCAACGAAATTTGAGCAACAATGTGGGACTGCTATAAATCTTATTGGAAGGTTATGCAATTAATGTGCAGTACAATTACGTTGAGCTATTTCTCATATGACATTTACGCCGTGACTGACTGAAATATTCATCAGAGTTTCCCTGCGCGCAAAGAATGGATATATGCTCTACAGTCTACATACTATTAATGGTATTTAATTTTTTTTGTGAACTGGAGATTAGCGACTTGAAATAATGAAATAATTTCCATGACCTTAATCCTATGGATAGAAACCAAATAGTGTCGAGACTCTTGCAAATTAAGGAAGTTCACCGGTTTTTTAATTATGCTCATTACAAGTTAATATGACTTTCGACTCATGTAAGTCAATCAACCATATATGTCTTGTACAGTATCAGTATGTAATTCTTTAAAGTAAAGTAATTTTTGTAACAAAAATATATTCACTAATTCACCCTTCGAAATAAATGGCTGGTCCATTGTAAGATTTCAGTGTGGCTCGAATAAAGTCCGTTACCGCTGCAACGTACTCCTGACAAAAGAAATAGTAAAAAATATCATTAAATTTTGTGGATCATGAAATCTTGCATAAATGTTTCCATTCAATGCGTTTACATACTTTTGGATACATCTTGTAATGAAGGACGTGAGCTGAGCCCTCAAATTTAACCCTTTCAACATGATTCCCTCTCCTCTCAATGACATCAGCTATTTGTTCCACTTCCTTGTAAGGAGTCACAGCGTCTGATTCTGAGTACAAAAATACGAAGGAATGGTTCTTGAGTTTCCAAATCCGAGTGAGGAAATTACAAACCAAAAAAGGTTCCTCCTTTTGATCCTTTGACGTTAGTCGTGTAAATGTACCGACCGTAAATAGCTCCCAAGCTAATTTGTTCATTGCCCAAAATATCCTTAAAAACCCTGCTAATGCCATAAATGCTCCAACAATTGGAGCAAAATTCACACCTGAGCTAAAATTTAAGAATCCGTACATGTTAATTAGTTTCCCGCAAAAATGTCCCTTCTCATATTTAAATAACTATTCAGTAGAAAATCAGAATTTACATAGTAAATACACTTGAGGAAGCCTGTAAAGCATTATAAAGCGCTTTTACGGTCGGGGTTAACGGCGCTGAATCAAAAATCGTTCCTCGAACATCAAACTCATTTGGATTCGCCTCAGCCGCAAGTTCTCTTAGGATTTGACTGTACAAGTACGCTCCTCCATTTGAAAATACATGGAAAAATGTTGGATGAGATTGCAAATTATTTTCCTTCAAGATTTCTATGACTCTCTGTGCTAATGAAGGAAGGACAGCGAAGTCGCCGTAAGCAGCCCGGGGTGGTGCGATGGCCCTCAGAGTGATGCATCTAAAATTAAAATTAATCCTCATAAAAATTGTCCAACGCCTTTTTTTTTAGTTTGTCCAAAATTTGTAAACTTACCCCCTTTTTGAGTAAATATCCGAGTATTTTTCCAAATGAACATCCTTGGCTTGTAACCAGCCCAGCAAAATGACCAAAACCCGTTTGTCATCCTCAGCACTCTTATTTGTATTTTCGTCATATTTTGATTCCTCCCAAATGTTCACACATCCGGGCTCCGGAAATGCTATATTGTAACTTAGTCCCTCCGGTGTAAGCATTGCTTCTTAAATTATATACTTATTTAATAGGGAAAAGAAAAATTTAATGACAAATTGAGACTTTAAAACTTACTAATGCGGAGACTAATTCATACGTGTCATTTAACCAACTCGATAATAACAACTGAACTTACTTGTACAAATTGTTAAAGTTGCAGAACAGTAGAAGTTCCTTTGGGCTCTTTTTATTTTTTACAGACAATTATGTACTTGTGGCTTGTGAATTCTATGGACATTTTCTTCTCAAGACCCTCGCAGTTACTTTTAATATTGAGTTCTCTCAAACCACAGTGAAGCTACCAAATAGATATTCCCAAATTGGGAATCCCAATGCACAGTTATTTAGCAGACGTGCAAGGGTGCAAGTTTTTTTGAAGCAACGTCATTTGAGTTGGATGTAAAACCAAGGATACAAAGGTGTTGTAACATTCAAGTCTGATTAGAATTACTGTCATATCTTAGAGTACTTATAGGAGGGTATTAGATTCTTGAATGTTATCAAGTCAATCGAGTCCCTGTTCATACAAAATACCCTTACCTTTACTAAGAATCATGTTAACTATTGATAACTTGTCTTACAAAATATGTATCTGTATCAACTTGTTATAAAAAATCGAGGAGCATTATTTTCCTATGTCTACAGACGTACAGAGTACAGGCTGTTATACTCTGCTGGACCACTCTCTCTCATTCATCACCATTCCCGCACTCACTACAAGTAAAACTTTAAGGAAAAATATGGAATGGAAAAAATTGAAGTAATTGGCTTATTAGTTGGTGCGAGAGGAACAATTTATAAATTCTTCGAAGAATTTCGGAAGACATTTAGATTACCGAAAGAGATGTCCAAAGAAATATCAATTTCAAGCATAAGAGGATCATGTAAAATAATACACAATCATTTGTATAAACAATTTTGAAGAGAAATCTTTACATGTATTATGAATAATTCAAATGTGTTAAAAATCAAAATTTTGTAAAAGTGCTGTGTCTGAGGGCAAACATCACTATGATGTCAGTAGTAAATGAATAAATATTTACGTTCTTCTTCAGGGATGAGTCTCTCCACAGTCACCATTAGTTACAATAATTAACAGATACAAGCAGGTTTAACAAAATGATGTGTTTTTCCTCCTGCGCTTGAAATAATGATAAGATATTCTTGTCGGTCTCAAGTTTCAAAATAATTATGAGGTTACAATGAAAATAACCGATATGCTTAGTTTTTTAAACAAGTAGACCCTCTATTTCGGACTGTTCGGAGAGCATATAGCTTGTTGAATAAAAGTTAATGGACCAGAATAACTCGAATTATACGATCTATCAATTAGAAAAAATATAAAAGAATTGAAGAGTGCAATTAATCAGATTTCCAGAAATATTAGCAACTTTATTCAATCAAAATGATTGAAGGCGAAAAGTGCAATGCATGAACACATCGAAGAAACATTTCTACCTTTTGTCATTCCATATGCCAGGCTGAAATTGAGGGCACCTAAACAAAATTAGTTTGAAATTGATTGATTCTTGAGTTTGTGAATACATTGTGCTTTTGCAGGGAAATTGATGATGTTGTCTGACGAAATAAAAATGTCATATTCTAAGATTTTCAACCCAACCTTGCTTTAGAATTCAACCTCGTTTTACGCAAAAATGTTGTGCTCATCGTTTATTGCCACACAGCTTTAGAGGTGAGCCTTGCAAAGGAATTTAATTGTTTAATTTAAATTTCCGCATCCATGTGATATGAATAGACTTATTGCTTATAAAGGAATACACAGTGAAGAGCCGATGCGATTGAGTGATTTTCGGACCGTTAACTCAGCTATACTGATTTATTTAAAGTCCTTGGCAGATAAATTGCTGTCAATCATGCACTTGGATTAGTTCAATTTTTTAGGGTAGCTTATACCGAAATAAACGCTTGTGATGCTGTACAATTTCTTCAGTTCTCGGGAAATGAATAAATATATGGGTTACTTTTTCCCGAATGTGAATGAGAAATAAGGTTGTATCTAGAAGCGAGAGGTATTGGTGATGGGGTTGTAGTGCTGGACAGCGGATACACGTGGGTTGTGGTTCCAGGGTGGTCAGCCCCATAGTACGGGAGTTATCGGGTTTTTTCGGATTTTTCAGTTTATCCAAAATATCTCGAAAAGTTATTAACCGATTTTGACCCAACTTTCACCATTCTGAGTTATTTTCAAATGCCCAGACCATGTTTTTTCGAAAAAAAGATTCGAAATTTTGAATTTTTGAAAATTTGAACTTTTTTATAAAATTTTGTGATTCTCGGATTTGGGATGGCTAATTTCACATGCAAAAGCATTAGAGTTGTGGCGAAAGTCGTCACTAATAACAACATAAGATTCATAATTTTGATTTAAAAAAATCAAAATGTTGAAAAAAATTAATAATTTCGAACCTTTTTTTTGAATTTCGAAATTTTGAGAAAATATGGTCTGGGCATTTGAAAATACTTCAAAATGGTGAAAGTTGGATCAAAATCGGTTAATAACTTTTCGAGATATTTTGGATGAACTGAAAAATCCGAAAAAACCCGATAACTCCCGTGCTATGGGGCTGACCACCCTGGAACCAGAACCCACGTGTATCCGTTGTCCAGTACTACAAACCCATCACCAATACCTCTCGCTTCTAGATACAACCTTATTTCTCATTCACACTCGGGAAAAAGTAACCCTATAATGAAATAAAGGGCTGAAATCTTGTTGACTATGATAAAAACTGTTGATCGTTGAATCGTTGCGCATAAAAAATTTGCGGAACTTGAACATTTGGTTTTATTAAAGATTGACGAGTAATTATTCAAATTAATCAAATGATTATGTACCTTACTCCTACCATCAGCAATGGTAATTCCTACTTATTCCCTCCTCCCCGTTTGTGCAGGTAGTTATGACTAATATTTAGTCTAGTCTCATAAGTTCCTATACATGCTCCGCAAAATTTAATGCGGCAGTGATGTCATATGCATCTTATCTTTAATTTATATAATCATGCAAAACAGCCATCGAGTCCTGGGTATTTTTAATTGCTGAAATGACCTAAAGTCCACCGAACAAATTTTTTGCCAAGTGATGCGTATAATGAAAGGATTTCCCAGGGAAGTAGAACATATGAGAAAATATTAGCAGATATAGAAATTTTATTTAGGTTTTTTAAAAAATATTACATAGGCTTCAAAATTAAGTATTTTGTCGTCAGTTTTTTCTCGAATTACATTATTATCAGATTTCCTATATGTCGATGAAAATAGATCACAGTTTTCTTTTTCATCCATAATAACACGCAGATAAGTACGAAGGATAATTCGGTGGAATTAAAAACTTTATTTCAATCTCATTATATACATATATATCTTATATCTTATCTACAGTTTGAGCCACATGAAGGAAAGTCTTATAATCAGTTGAGACACGCTCATGAAAAACAGTCGCTAGCGAAACCAACAGTGCCTTATATTCAGCCAGAGACTTTTCCGCCGTTCCACTAGCCGATAATTTCCTCCAGCCTCCCTCAGCCAAGTCTCTTATCCACTCCAAAGTTAATATTATGTTATCTATTAAGTTCCTAGACGTCAAAAATAAGCTGAGCAAATTAATGATATTTTCTTTCCTACTCAACTCCTCAAATTTATTCAATGAATTCCATGCTCCCTGCAAAACTGGCAGGATATAATTGTTGAATTCACTTAGATACGCTACTTGTGTAGGAAAGTCATGGTCAACAATTTTTTGTAAAACAAATCTTACAAGCTTCTCAATTTTCTCTATAATCAAAGTAACCGAAATCAAACTCTCATCAATAATAACCCTCCTCCTAACAGTCCCGAACGATGCCAATCTAATAATTTCCCACGACTTCTCCATAGACAATTTCATAGCTGTAAGAGTTTCGTCGCAGTTAATTTTTGTCAAAGGAACCCATGCCCTGAATTGCCCAGGCTGATTCCACAAACTCAGTTTAGATACCATATCCGATAAGTTTGAAGCTCTTTTAAGTCTTAAAATCTCAGGAATGACCCATATACCCTTTACGAAAGATAAGACGGAGTCTACGAAAGAATATAGATTATATATTTCCATTGCATTTACGGGTGCGCAGATCACCTGGAAATGGATCTTACAGACTTGATCCAACTCCTTCAGACGGCTGTGTATTGCATCCGAATTCTCAATTCCCTCTACTTTAAGCCAATACACACATTGAGTCATGTGGACGTAAATGTCAAGGATACAATTCAAATATTTCGAGGGAATGGAAATAACATAAGAGTTTAGAAATTTGCGCATATTTTGCTCAAAGAAATCTATGGCATAGTAAAATGAAAGTTCATCGGTGAAAGAAAGGGCTTGGGGCATAGAGTCCCAATTCAAAAGTCTCCAGCTGTGAACAATACTAGAGAAATTATGGCAATTCAATTCTTTCCCCCACAGTTCTTTGGCCACTAAATTTCTGACTGAGTTAAAAACCAATTCGCTTACTTCACTCTGGAAAATTGGTCGCGGGGTAGGATTCATTCCTTCCAAAAAATCCTTCCCAGGTGAAGGAAACAGGTGCACTCCCACGCTTCGATAAGTTTTTTCAATATTGTGACGAATTTCTTTCTGCTGCCTAGACATGTCGTCGGTTGTATTAAAAACGGAGTGGTAATAATTTCCCTGGTAGTGGGTGGTCGTTTGTTCGGGTTGTGCTGTGGAACTATGGTAACCCCAGGCGAATTGAGTTTGGTTCTGAAAATCCCGGACTAGGATCGTTATCGATGGCATCATGTGTTGTAAAATGCCCTCCGAAATACGCCCTTTTACATTGTGGATCATCATGGAAGAGAGTAATGAGGTTACTCCATGAATGACGGTATTCTGATGCTCTGTAATTTCAGCGTCAACGTAGCCTTGGCAGTCCAGAAGGAATACAGCGATTTTCCGAGAAGTTTTGTCGGCTTGGTAGATAAGAGGTTCAGGCCAAATGTGTATTCCATGTGTTATGCCAACGATGGCTTGTCGACAGTGGAAGCTATCGGCACTTGACGTCTCCAGTCCATTTTCTTTGGAATGATGGAGGAAAAACCTGAGCACATATAGGTAATAATTCATTTACCGATTTAGCACTGGCAGACAGCAGAGGATATGTTAAGTAATTAATGTTTATAAACCGAATGTAAGAGAGGAATAAAGTATGACATGTGCAGTTCACTTAAGCGGTTGATGAAAAACATTAATAATCAAGAATTTAAATAAACAATATCCTATTTTGGGTAAGTAATGTGATAAACCCTTGAGCAAACCTTCGAAAACTGTTGAGGACGTAACTCTTCTCTTCCCGGGTTGGTCCAATTATGGACAAGATAGCAATGGGTGAATCCGCCGGCGCGCGTCTTAGCACTTCACGCAAAACTTCGGTTTTAAACAAAAAGCCATTCTCCTCCAATTCCAATATCCGGATTGGTACCATCTTCATGGACTACCCAATAACACACATAAGCTTTCAATAAAACACAATTACAGATTTTTAGCTTTACTCAATTACCCCTATAGAATAATTAACACTCTTCGTGAAACATTTTACTTACGCTTTTTGGTGTCACCAGAAAAAAGTTTCATAGAGGATTTCGATTACTCCCAGTTGTTTTTATCAATTTTTACGAAAATTGAAAAGTGAGCTGGAATGTAACTCCGAGTGAGGAAATTCGAGAATAACGAATGCACATTGTTGGAGACATTGTACTGTAATTTATACTAGAGCACATAGTATGCACGAACAGAAATATCATTCATGGCAGTCTGGAGCTTTGTTTGTCGTTGTTGCTCTTTCTGCAGCCTTTTTCACTATGTTTAATATGTAACAGAGAATAAATCAGATCTTCTACGCTTATTTCGTGGCAGCTAAAACCAAAATTATTTTTAACGAAACGCGTCTTTATGTAGACGTTGAATACACCTCTATTAAACTTTACAAGCGGGAGTGTATAAATAGAGTATATTGAACGGTATAAGTACATTATAATAACTTAAAACGTAGCTATCAACAAAATGATACAAAAGGATTTAACAGAGAGACGGAAATGCCGGAGTGTCCGGGCCCATTTGACATTTCATTTCATTTTCAATTCATTACATGCCTTTATTAACGAGTTATTCCTAAATCAGTTTCAGAGAAAATCAGTTTCAGTTCTAAATCAGAGAACATTAAAAATGCATTCACAATCGTCCGCAGTAGACCCATATGGACATAGTAATTAGGATCTCGTCTTATCCGAAAAGGTTGTAGCCGCAAATTTCAGAAAAAATCAAAAAAAGTTGTTATTGTAAACAAATAAACAAAAGATCATACATGCGTAATATCTTCACGCATGATCTTCTATTACCTCAACGATTAATATGCATAGTAAGTTGCATAATTATGCGTAATGCTGCCTTCCATGGAATTTAGAAATCAAATGAAGCTGCCAGCGACATCTGTCGTCGTAGTGGGGCGTGCTGGTCATAGAAAATAATTTACGAAGGAGTCAATTAATGCAGTGTACATTATACATACTTGTGGAGTTTAGCTGGTTAGCATTGAAAAGGAAACGGCAGCTTTTTGCGGCGTACAAGTTCCTTTCATAAATTTTATACTTTTCGTGCCGTATAGACTCCACTAAAATAGTCAGTATAATTTCTGACGTTGTTTCCAATTTAAGTATAGTAGACGGTAGCCATGGATAGGGGCGAAATGTGTTTCTCGGTTATGAAGGCGTTGCATGACTATACGGCTATGGCAGAAATAGAGTAAATTGTATGTATACCTTACAATTTAGCTTAAAAATCATCTGAGAAGTTTCAAACTTTAAAATACGTTGATAAAATGTTGTGGTATATGGGTAGCTGCAGGTTATACTATAATTTTATCCACTTTAAACTTTTTTTCAAAAATACAAGCCGTTTATAGGGTTCCCCAGATCAGAGCAGCGTTTCCTATTCAATCAAATATTGGACAAATTTATTTTTAACACATAGCACACCTTTTCCAGAGAACCCCACAGACAGCCAATTGTCAAATATTGTTTACATGTTCTGATCTAATATTTCTTTGTTACCAAGTTACCATTCCAAAAACGCCAGGACGTAAAATCCAAAAAAATCAACGCCAATTATTGTAAGGCATTCTAGAAAAATAAAAATTCAATGTTAGTGATTCATTCAATGTTTTAACCAATTTAAAAGGCGAAAATGCAATGTTTAAGACGCCCACGTTACTAGTAGTGTCATTCTAATTACTAAAATTAGTTAATGGACTTAACTAATTTCCAAATTAATCAATGGACTTAATTAGTTTCCAAATTAATCAACTGACGAACTTGTTTCTTGCTTGAATTAAGATCCATTGATTTTAAAAAAATATTTAAAGGATTGAAGGACGCAATATTTCAGATTCCAAAAAATATTAGCGATTTTATTCATTCAAAATGAAAGAAGGCGTATGGAAAAAACGTGACTACATTTTGTCATCTATAAAACATGTAAAATTACATGGGTTTTAGCAACACCCGTACCCAAACGAAATATTTTTCCATGCTATTAAAGCCATTAGATCTAATTGTAAGTGGCACACATCAACTTTACGATTATATTTCATTTTTTTCAAACAGTATGAATGTAACCAGTTTAATATATAAGATTGTCATTACATACCTGCTGGTTTATATGCCAACCAGGAAAAAACGACTATTTGAAAGAAAAAATTAAACCAGGTATGGATCATGGGGATGGCAACACCCATGTTAACCTTTTCGTTACCATAAGCTGAGGGGACCCTGGAAATAGCTTGAACAGCCAAAATATAATGTGTACCATTGCAGTCTTCCCAAAAATAAAATTCTTCCCACCCAGTAAGCTATGTAGCAACATCTTTACCAATCTTTGCAACTTATCCAATAAAATCAGGACGTTGCTTTTTGTGCTTTACAACATTTCATACACACATTTACGGACTCTGACCATCATCATCATCATCAATCATCGCTCCTCCAAAGATTGGTTTTATTTATATGTAGTGTGGTGATAAATAACGGAGTGCGGGAATGCGCGATATTGCGAAATAATCCCGCGCCGGTAATTCCGCTGACGTTATTCCCGCTAGCGTTTATCCCTCCGACTTCCGACTTTAATCCCGCTGATGTGAGGAACTGCATTTAAGATGTTGATTTTACTATAGTATACTGTAGATGTCTTATTATCATCATTTTTAAGCCTTGTGGTTTTCGGTGGTTATGTTGACAATGGTGTTAAGGGAAACGTTATATGGTTCCCATGTCTTCTTTGGTCCTATTGTCAATTGTGTGTCGTGTTCACTCTTTAGATTATGTGTGTTGCTTGGATGTAAATGGCATTTTACCAAGATGAAGAGTTCAGAAAATCGGCCAATTTTAAGCCTTACCAAGCTCACCACGCCCCATGGTCAATGAATTACATGGGTTAATCAACATCCCAGTATGTCTGGGTCCAAAATTGAAAATGATTGGTTTAAACATGATACTGGAGAAATAATCTGCAAATGTTTATATCTGTATTTAAAGGCGAAATTTTAGCCATTTGTAAACCTTTTGCTTAATTTGCTTACAGTGTAATGGATCATTTATAAAAACTTGGAAATAGCGACCTTGATAGTTTTTTTGACACTTTTAATTAACTCACTTTTGTCAAAAATATATATCTACATTCATCCCTCAAAATAAATGGCTGGTCCATTGTAAGTTTTCATTGCGGCTCGAATAAAGCTCGTTACTGCTGCAACGTACTCCTGACAAAAAATTATTAAAAATATCATTAAAATTTTGGAGGAGGAAATCTTCCGTTAATATTTTCATTCAATGTGTTTACATACTTTTGGATACATCTTGTAATGAAGAACGTGAGCTGATCTCTCAAATTTAACCCTTTCAACATGATTCCCTCTCCTCTCAATGACATCAGCAATTTGTTCCACTTCCTTGTATGGAGTAATAACGTCTGATTCGGAGTACAAAAATGCGAAGGAATGGTTCTTGAGTTTCCAAATCCGAGTGAGGAAATTACAAAGTTCCTATAAGGTTCCTCCTTTTGATCCTTTGACGTCAATCGTTTAAATGTACCGATTGTAAATAATTCCCAAGCCAATTTATTGATTACCCAAAATATCCTCAAAAAAGATAGTAATACCAGAAGGGATCCAGCAATTGGTGCCAAATTCACACCTGAGCTATAATCGTAACAAGAGTCCGTACATTAATTAGTTTCCCACAAATACTCTTCTCGCATTTTAATTATTATTCAGTGCAAATATCCCTTAAATGCTATTTCTTACATAGTAAATGCGCCGGAAGCAGCCTGTAATGCATTATAAGTCGCTTTCACGGTTGGGGTTAAAGGAGCTGAATCAAAAATCGTTCCTCGAATATCAAATTCATTTGGGTTAGCCTCAGCCGCAAGTTCTCTTAGGATTTGACTGTACAAGTATGCTCCTCCATTTGAAAACACATGAAAAAATGTTGGATGAGATTGCAAATTATTTTCCTTCAAGATTTCTAATACTCTCTGCGCTAACGAAGGAAGAGCAGCGAAGTCACCGTACGCAGCCCGGGGTGGTGCGATGGCCCGGACAGTGATGCATCTGAAATTAAAATTAATCCTCATAAAATATTTAACATTATTTTCCAATAATTGGTCGATATGGTTTGAAATTTTTACCCCTTTTGCATGTAAATATCCGAGTATTTTTCCAAATGAACATCCTTGGCTTCTAACCAGCCCAGCAAAATTATCAAAATCCGTTTGTCACCCTCAACACTCTTTGTATTTTGGTCATCTTTTGATTCCTCCCAAAGGTTCACACATCCTGGCTCCGGAAATTCTATATTGTAACTGAGTCCCTCCGGCGTAAGCATTTCTCCTTAAATTACTTACTTAATAGGGACGAGAAAATTTTAACGGCAATTTGAAACTATGTTAAGACTTTTTAATGTAGACACTGATTACCAAGTGTAATATTAAACCAACTTGATTATAACAACTGCACTTACTTGTTAAAGTTGTGTAAGATGCAGCACAGTCTGGGAACTCCTTTGGGCTCTTTTTATTTCCCGCAGACAATCATATGTACACTTGAGAAGTCTGTAGACTGAAAAAGCCTCTCAAGGCCCTTTCTATTTCACAGTAATTATTATTGAGTTCTGTCAAATCATTGTGAGGCTACAAATATAGAAAATCCCAATGTTTCGGACGTGCAAGTTTTTTTGAAGCAACGTCATTTGAGTTAGAATTAAAATCAAGGACAAAAGTGATGTAAAAGGCCCGTCTGGATCGTCTGATAAGAATCACTGTGATACAAGCAGGTTTAACAAAATGATGTGTTTTTACCTCCTACTAATTTTTCTTGCCATTATGAGTATGAGCTCATTACATATTACTACTATTATGGTATTATTCTCATCGGTCTCCTGTTCCAACCTAATAATATGAAAATTCAATTTCAATATAAATATAAATATAATATAAATATTTTTGAAACAAGTTGACTCTCCGAAGTTCGGAGGGCAACTTGAACAATAAAAATATAATCTACACCATAGTACACACGGAATTTTTATTATTTTTATTACCTTTATTGCATACACGTTGTGTATTGATAAATAACACCAGACAGCGAAGCGAGTATACATCTATTTGTTTTTGAAACAAGCCTTACAATCAGCTATAAAATAAGATTAGAAAAGTTTCAAACAAATGCAACCTATAATTTGGAAAATATTATGCTATTTCAGCCGCAGATTATTACCAATTTCATGCATTTAATAAATATTTACAAATATGGAATCTGCAGTCCTCCAGAACAACTACATCTATAATATTCTTTAATTTCCCTTTGTGAATGCGAAAAGATGGAAATTCAAAAACATTAATTATATTTATTGCATTTCTTCCTCTGATTCAGATTCAGACTGATCATGCCAATCCCAATCCTCGAAATCACCATAACCATCGTTGACACATTCCAAGTAGGGAAGTACAGGTCCAATTAGGTCGAGAACTCCTATAGAAAAATTATTAATACAAATATTATTGACAATTTTTACCATTCCAATGTGAGAAAATGCAATGTTTAAAATGTTCACGTTACAGAAAATGGCCTTCTTATTGTAACTTGACAAAGTTAATCCGAATAAAATATTTCGAGCATTTGTAATTTATAGTGATTACTAATTATTACATATTTAAAATATATTGACTAAAATATACAGTATTTTAAAAACATATTGCCGTGAGCTTTTCCTTTTAACGCCCTATTAATACTTTCTGGCTTCTACTACAGAAATAAGATCATCAAAACGAATGCAGTACGGAACTTTTCAGATGAACGTTATCCTTGGAAATTCTCAAAAATATCTGGAGCTCCGGCACGTGGCATTTAACGTAGTCGATGATGACAGTGGTGATAAAGTTTTCTGCATTTGCCCGTACTTTCAGCCTTTTGTCCAGAATGGTAATCCACAGCTTTTCAAGTTCTAGCAGATAAAGACCCAATCAAGTTGCTGGATGTCTCACAAGCATAAAAATTATACAGAATTGTAAAATTGGAGCTTACGAGTAAGATTGGAAAGTGTGCCAAGAGTCTCTTTCATGACCTTCTTGCCAGTTTTCAAATCCGCCAAAGTTGCGCCATCCAATCCGCTGAGAGCTGCATCAAAGCAATGCCCTCCATTACGCTTGCTAAAGATGGAGAAATCGTGAATAAGTAGCTCCAACTCATTCAGGCATTTCCACGATTTATAAACCTGGTCCAAAATGGAAGACATTTCGGATGACCACTGGATCTGCAAAGTTTTGACGTTAGGAAATAGAATGGCCAGCTCCTCAATACATTCAGGTTTCTTCGCACAGGTCTCAAGAGTTACAATTCTGGATCCAAAAGTTTTGAAAATGTCTCGAGGAAAGCTTTTGCTTACTTCTTGACGAGTTGTGAACGCCGTATCGATGAATACTGTTATCACGTTTGGGAATTTTATTGCCGGATCGATCAGTGGTTGAAAATACGTGGAGCATGCGGAGTTCTTTCGCTTGCTTCCATCGTCTTCAAATACAATAACGTGGAGTCTTGACATGATCGGGAAATTCACATATTCACGGGGCTTAGCAGGTCTCGCTATTAATGACCTCTTCATAGTATCCTTACTACTTTCAATGATTTTATTAATTGACTCTCGGATGGACTGAACCTTCATAAATTTTGAACAAGTGATGAACATCCAGTTGAACTTAACCAACTTCGGTTCAATTGCTGATAGTTTGTTCAGAAGAGCCTCTGCTGTTTCTGGTTTCATATTGTACATAGGTGGGAAGCTCACAGAATGTATATGGATGGAGTTTCTATTGGCCAAGCACTCAACAAACTCAACTGGGTAGTTCTTTACCTTGCTACAATTCACGGCGTAAGTCAAAACGGTAGATATAAAATTTCCTGAGAACTTCGAGTTTACTCCAAAATCAATCGTTCGAAGTTTTTCCGAACGAAAAACCTCTTGAAATTCCAACTCCGTATCTGACAAGTTAAAACTGTCATCTAATGCCAATTTTACAAGGTTCGGGAAATTCGAGGAGATAAATGTCAAGAAAGCGGCGGTAGTGTTTATTTCCAGCACTCGGGATTTTGTGAGATACAATTCCGATACGTAGTTTCCATATTTGTCTAGGAAATCACTGAATTCAAGAATATCCAATTTCGTCCGTCCAATTGAAAGGGCTATGAAAACTTTCCTCTGCATTGCATATTTCTCGACCTCTTCAGTAATTTCTTGCCAGGACAGTCCATGCCAATTTTTTGATTTCTCGCCTTCGTTATCCATTATTCTACCTACATTTTTGCAACCATGTAAATGACAAGGGCGGCAATCAATCTCAACCGATATGAACAATGGAGATGCAACCTGATCCCACAAGTTGCAAAGTTTGCTGCAACTTCTCAAGTCCGAGGCATTTAGGTTTGAGAAGATGTTCTTCAGCACCTGGATAACATTTTGAAAAGTTTACTTCCAATGCTACAATTACAATTATAATTATTATTCCAACTGAAAACTAACTAGGTCCGTAATCACCATTCAAATATCAACGTAATTATTAATTGTACTACAATAATTTGGTTCTCAAATATTTTGCGCTATAAGAAAACCAATAATGACTTACTACGTAAATCGAAAGTGCTCTCTCTTGCACGGATGGTTCATATGCAGCTGAAGGAGAAATATCAGTTGAATTTCCAAGTGGGGTAGCATCACAAAGTGAAGTTCGGTGGAGATCATCCATGCGTTGTCTCTTCAGTACAAGAGGCTCTCCAGAAGGCCCCGGATCAGTTCCTATGAAATCTGACGCGGTTGGCGAGAATTCGACCTTTGATTCCATGGCAGCTAAAAAAAGGAACAAAAACAGTTACTGTCAGCCTAAAAAATTTCAGTCCAATTGAATGGGACATTTAAAATCCATTGGTTTACCTGGTCAATCTCCCCTTATTTCTGAATTGATTTAAATTGGAGTTGATCTGATGAGATCGAGTGTTTCTGACGCTGTGTTTTATGTGACCTGTTGTGTCATTCTGCTGTCTCCAGCAGAAAATCCTATCATCTTTTGTACGTATAATTAAAACTACGGGTAATTATAACTACGTAGACCACTAACAGCCACTGCGTGCGCATGCATTTCATACTCGTTGGTCGTATATAGTTAACAATCGTATCTATCACGTATTTTGAAAGTGGTCCGTTTTTGCTACGATACAAGGGCAGCAACGTAATTGAAACGAATTGAATTATCCGAGCACTAGTCGTCGGAAGATGAATGCAATGATTAATGTGCGTGAGAAACAAAAATAAAGTAAAAATCATGCCAATGCAAGTGTTTGGCCGAGGGAGCCGCAAGAGCGTGGCCGTAGGCCACGCCGATAAGCTCTGCGTGCAAGACCCCACAAATGACCGCGCTGGAAGGCTTTGCGCTGATGTGCAGTGGGCACAATAATACCGGAGATGGCCGCGCTGACATGCAGTGTGCACAATAACGCCGGGAATGGCCGCGCTGATGTGCAGTGTGCACAATAACGCCGGGAATGGCCGCGCTGATGTGCAGTGTGCACAATAACGCCGGAGATGACCGCGCTGGAATGCTGTTGTAGCTAGTCTTTTCGCGAGAATCATTTACTATTCGGACATTCTTTCCAGTCACATAAAGCCGGCCTTTACTGTACACAACATATGCATAAGTAGTGCTATAATACTACTAGACTTATGTTTAATTAAAAGGAAAATTTAATTAAACTCCAGAATACTTAATTCCGACGTACGTATAGATATGTACACGCGTGGCGTCTGTATAGTTTCACGTAAGCCAACCTCCTTCCTTGACTTTCATTCCTATCGACTCACAAGCAATTCTGCTTGCAAACTAACAAGAACAAGTAACAAAATGGACGCTTTTTGTTTCGCTACCAAACTGAAGTTGTATTTGAAAAGTTGTCCGTACTTAAATTATATTACATAATCCTGCAAACCATTGTTTCACAGCCAGATATTTATAAGGAGTGTGGTTGAAAATTGTGGGTTCAGCTTCAAAATGATGGGCCCAGTTTCTGGGAAATTTTATCTCACGGGATACAAATGGGGCAGTGTCATTATGAACCTTCCCTACGCCTGGAATTCCAAGACCAAGCAGCTTCGTCACACTACATCGAAATTTCATTTGTTTCGTTGGTTGATTGACCACATGCAACAACATATAGTTGGTCTTGCTTGGATATACACGAGAACTGTACAAGCTTTCCTCCGAAAGGATGAGTCCCAGGTTCAATACGCGTATTTCGTCTGCAGTCTCGGAGTCTCTGTGCTCCCTACATTTGCAGCAGCACTGGCTATTAACGTCATCATGAACAGATATAATCTCCCTGATTTTGCGTACCAAGTAGCCTTCTATATACGGGATTTCAAAGGTGATTGTTTAAAAGCATTTATTTTACAAAAACTGATATAATTATTAGCGTAGGAGTGAAAAATCTTGATTTTATCATGAAAAAGATGAGTACGTGACGGAGAAGGAAAGGAAACGGTTGGACTCATTTGCGGCGGATAATCCCGGGAAATTTATGGCATCCATCTTTATCATTGCAAATCTCATTTGCATTTTGTTAGCCTTCGCCTCGTACTATTTGACGGAACTTCCCATACTAGTGACCTCATTGTACAAATTCCCTCGGGGCATTGAGCTCATAGTTTGTACAGTTCAGCTGTTCTTCATTGGACAGTATGTTATAGCCCTATTGGCTAACATTTATGCACATGGCTTCCCTGCAATGGAGTACATATTCTCTGTGGCGTATATGCTGGAACAATTAAAGTAATCATATGCTCTAAAAACCCTTGTGTTGGAGGTGAGATTTTGGGCAGTTTTATATCTTTTTGTCTTTGCACAGGTTGAACGTAGCTCATGGTAGGACCTACGGAATTCTGAGATCGGAACAAGAATTTATCAAGGTATATCGAACCCTTCAAATTCTCAATGTGAATGGAATGGCCTTGTATAATCCTCTGGCTCTACCAATCCAGCAATATGTTTTCCTTTTCTACGCCATCTTTGGACTTGTCCACATGATTACTCTGAGTGGGTACGTAGCTGTGATCTGTGGATTTGCAGCGTTTGTCTCCATATTCTTCTTGGGTGTATCCTTTTCCGTGTATGCGAAGATCAATGAGACGAGTGAGGAGGTTCTGCACTCATGGAAGATGAAAGGCTCTCCCTACATGCGTAGGATGGTGAGGTCCATGAGACCGATTCGGATTTGGATAGGGAGCTATTACTTCTGTGACTGGGGCATGGTCATTAGCTTGTTCAAAATTATTTTCGAGTCTACAATTGACTTGCTCATGTTGTAATTGTAGGAATAGGATTACCTCTGCTCTAACGTGTAGGCAGTTGGCATAGTCACAATTATTGGGAGACTTTAATGCTTTTAAATGTGAGGGAATTTTCGCATATTGTAATATGTGTGCTTGAAGCAGAATACGAATTATTAGGGTACCAACATGTATGTTTATATAATGAGGAAAATAATTATTAGCAAGTATCGACTTACTTGATTCTTGGACGAAAGCTTGAATTTTCTTATAGGAAATAAGTTAATTAATTTTCCATGTCTATAGGAGCGTGCATACGATTTGACTACATATTGCCTCTACATAGGCGGAGGTACGAAAGGTTTTTAGCAACATAAGGAAGAACTTGTACATGTAAACTGTGTATGACGAGAAGCCATGGGAAATTGTGTCCTCTGCAGCGAGGTAAATGTGGATAGTTTATGCTTTAAGGGTTACTTTTCCTCAAATAGGAGTGCCAAAAACCTTTTTTTCTGGCAGAGGGTAAAGTCGGTTTTGGGTATGTACTACTGGATAAGACATACATTTTGGTGGTAGTTGCAGGACAGCCTCTTGCATAATACGGAAGTTATGGGGGCTTTGTCGGGGTTTTTCGGTCTATTCGTATAAAACAAAATTACTCAAAAGCTGGTTGACCGATTTGGACAAAACTTTCGCCATTCTGTAGTATTTTTAATTCCCCAGGTCAGGTTTTGAGCAAATTTTGAAATTCCAAAAATTAGTTTGAAAATTTTGATTTTGTTTTCAAAATATGTATTTTTTGTCTTTAAAATATCGATTTTTTCTCTCTCAAAATTGCGAAATTAATTTTTGGAATTTCAAAATTTGCTCAAAACCTGACCTGGGCAATTAAAAACATTTTACATGTTTGTTTGTGGTGGAAAATAATGTTAGGAAATATCCACTTACTCATCTGACAGATGAAACCTTGGATTTTCTTGTGGGAAATGCGGTAATTTTCATGTCTCACCAATATACATACAATTTATTAATCATCAATCAAGCGAAATAGGTGAGAATGTATATAAGTGTAAATAGTACCTAAAAAGAAGCCATATTGGTAATGCAAGCCTCTGGAATAAGGTAAGGTAAATGTACGGATATAACTTATGCTGGACTACTGTATATTCCTTAAGTACTTAGGTAGAAGGATAAAATACGTATGTATACGAATAAGAGTAGGTAGAAATTCCATAAATATCGTCGCCTAAAGTGCCAAAGGGGTTATAATTCGTTTTTTCCATAAGGTTCATCGGAAAGCGCATAGCCCCTTTTGGAATTTACCCGACGATATATAAAGTCAATAAATCAATTTTGATGTATGAATGTATACACTTGAAGAATTTGCCTATAGTAATATAGAAACTCGAGTACTTTTTTCCGCGAACTATTTTACTAGACATCGCTCCTCCAAAAATGTTGGAAAGAATTGTAGTAATGTGTAAGTTTTTGATGCGGAAAGAAAATTGTATGAGAGTTATTGCAAAATAATAGAAAAGTTGCTTTTTTAATCCAATCATTTTGAGCAGCATTCATTTGTCCATTTCGATTTTCCAGTTATTGAAATACAAATATATGTATTTGATATAAAAAGTAATCAGCAATAAAAATTCTTGGCTTTAGTCCAGCATAAATAACCCATCATAATTTTCTGAGCCAATTGAAACCCAGATTTAATGTCAGAAAAATAGCATTAAAAAATTATCAGGAAAGGAGCAAAAATATTTTATTGCTAAAAAAATTTACTACCAAACTTTCCAGGTCTCATTTTTTATTTCTAGCAGCTGTGCTATTACAAACTACGTAGACATAGAGAAATGAAAGAATATACATACGATGAGAGCCCCTTGAATTTATACTACTATTAAGGTTTTGTTTACAGCAGCGACAAAATGTTTATATCGAATGCAAAAACAATTCTTATTTTTCGACAGAACATTCACCCCTCGAAATAAATGGCTGGTCCAGGATAAGATTTCATTGTGGCTCGAACAAAGTTCATTACAACTTCAACGTACTCCTAAAAAATAAATTAACAAAAATATCCTTAAATTTCCCCGACCAAGTATGAAATCTCACATTAACTGTTCCCGTCAAAATGTTTTGTACCTTCGGATACATCTTGTAATGAAGGACGTGAGCTGATCCTTCAAATTTAACCCTTTCAACACGATTCCCCCTCCTCCCAATGACATCCGCAAGTTGTTCAACTTCCTTGTAAGGAGTCACAGTGTCCGATTCCGAGTATAAAAATGCAAAGGAATGGTTCTTGAGTTTCCAAATTCGAGTGAGGAAATTACAAAGTGGATAGGGTTCTTCCTTCTGCTCATTTGAAGCCAATCTTCGAAATGAACCAATCGTGACTAACTCCCAAGCTAATTTGATCATAGTCCAAAATGCCTGGAAAAACGCATATAATCCCAGGAAGATTCCAAATAAAGGGGCAAAAATCATGCCTAATCTGAAATGGAATAAAAATCCATTTATTAGCTTCCCCCATTTATTTTTTCTAACGAATTTTTCAGTAACTCCACTATTACTAACACATTTTACTTGGTAAAAGAGCTTGAGGCAGCCTGTGCAGCTCTGTAAGCCGTTTTCATGGTTGGGGTGAAAGGAGAAGAATCAAAAATCGTTCCTCGAACATCAAACTCATTTGGATTAGCCTCAGCTGCAATTTCTCTTAAGATTTGACTATACAAGTAGGCCCCACCATTTGAAAAGGCATGGAAAAAAATTGGATGGGATTGCAAATTATTTCCTTTCAAAATTTCTATGACTTCCTGTGCTAATAGAGGAAGAGCACCGTAGTTCCCGTAAGCAGTCCGAGGTGGTGCGATTGCTCGTAGAGTGATGCATCTGAAATAGGGTTTATCCTCAGAAAATTTCCAATAATAATTGTAATTGTCTCTTTCGCTAAAATTCTTCAAATTACCCTCTTTTCGAGTAAATATCTGAATATTTTTTCAAATGTCCATCTTTCGCTTCTACCCAGCCCAGCATAATGACCACAATAGGTTTGCTCACTTTTACACTGTTATTTTCATTTTGATCATCAGTTGATTCCTCCTTGATATCCGCACTTCCTAGTTCTGGAAATTCAATTGTATAATTCAATCCCGCAGGGGTCAGCATTTCTCTTGACTTTTGAGATAGAAAGAATAAGAAAACTTTTGTTTGCAATTATTATGCACACAATTTTCAAGCGTCTGCAAGGCACTATATCCAAGTTAAAACTGATTCAATTTTACATTTCAACAAAATTTCTGCAATTGCTTTGAGCGTTCCGGAGGAGCAAACATAAATTAGTAATTATTATACTCCTCCATACACTAGTTATTATTCCATGGAATCTTGCTTGAGAAGTTAAAGGAGTTTCCTCCCCAACCTATTCTCCATAGCATAATTATTTACCCAGGCAACTTTTAATTCTTTGAAAAGAAATTCTCAATATTCAAATCAATAAAAGTACAGTGATTTCTCTTTATAGTGGATCCCCTAGAGCTGCTCTCAGTTTTGAATCTGGCCAATACTTGAAAAATACCAGTTGGGTCATGTTCGGATCATATCAGGACAAGAGGACCTACTGTTATTCTATACACTAAAAGTAAAGGAAGTTGAAGAATCCGCATCTGATATTCCAGTTTGGGTTAAGATAAGTGTGGGTAAAATTAAAATGACCATCTAAATCTAGAGTAAAAGTCCGAGTCGAGGTATTCGAATAACCTGGAATTTTGACTCGAAAATCTAAAAAGGGAAAATAAATGTAGTTTTATGTACTTTAGTGTCATAAAGGGGTTGGTAGGCTGTAGACAGAATGAAGGTAGAACTGCAGTGTGAGCGACTGGGATGCCTTAGCAAGTGCAAGGACTGTGTCAATTATAACTTATGCAAATGCATACAGAGTGATGATGGAGACGATGTATCGTTCATGAACGATACACACAATGACATTACAATATATTAACTTATAGAAAAGTGCTAAACTATAAGATTTACCTCCATCGGAGATATGCTCCATCAGGTTTTCCCGTTTTATCGCGTCGCAACCTCAGAATTTCCTGATAATAATGGGTGTCCACGTCCCTCCGGTTCACCGCTGTCCAAACTAACTCATGTTCAGGCTTGAAGGTAGGATAATGGACGAAAGTGTTAGGAAAACCCCTCCGCCTTTTCGCGTCCGAACCAGTAACCCGGCCGAAACATTTTTCAAACTCCCAAAACGCCAAGTCCCAATTCCTAAAGAGACCACGAGGCCAGAAGGAATCAGCCCAACGCACCAAAACTCCCTCCACACCTTGATGTTTTTCTACTGCTTATATACTCCGGAAATGTTTATTATTTACACTATTGTAACTATTTCTAAAATACCAAATATATTGCTAAATACTATACGTACATAACAGTAGCGTTTTTGAAACACTTCTTTTTAGTGGCTGGCACTGTTCTCAGAACTCAGGGATGCCATTATATTGGGAATCTACTGTACAAAGCTTAAGGAAAAATCCAGTCCAGGTGCACAAAACGTTTATTATGGAAAATCTAGTCTTATGGGTATGACTGAGAAACCATCAGGGAGCAGAACCTAATTACTTGTTTTTTATGGTCTCTAGCTGGTTTTACTGCAATTACTTATTATAAGCTCATGGAAAACATGTCAGCCATAAATAACATGCATCATATTTATCTGGGGAGAAAAAAGTCAGGACATGTTATGATGTTTCTTTAATTTTTTTTGACCTCCTTTTCATTTATTTCAACTCTCGCATGATTTGAATGAGTTGTTTAATATTAGATTGGAGTTGATTAAAAAACTGTAATTTTGTTTTTACACAACATTTTCACCCGTCAAAATAAATGGCAGGACCACTGTAGGATTTCATTGTAGTTCGAATAAAGTCCGTCACGGCTGCAACGTATTTCTGAAAAAAAATAAAAAACCTTGAATACAGGAAAATAAAATTTCAAAAAAATTATATCCTTTATAACATTTCATAGTACCTCAGGGTACATCTTATAATGAAGGACATGAGCCGAACCCTCAAACTTAATCCTTTCAACATAATTCCCTCTCCCCCCAATCACATCAGCAATTTGCTCCACTTCCTTGTAAGGAGTCACAACGTCGGATTCCGAGTACAAAAATGCAAATGAATGGTTCTTGAGTTTCCAAATCCGAGTAAGGAAATTACAGAGTAAATAAAGTTCACCCTTTTGGTTCTTTGACGTCAATCTTTTGAATGTACCAACCGTGAATAACTCCCAAGCTAATTTGTTCATTACCCAAAATACTCTCACAAAGGCAAGAAATACCAGAAATGCTCCAACAATTGGGGCAAAATTCACACCTGAGCTGAAATCATTCAAAGTCTGCCATTATTTTCCCACAAATTTCAAAACACTTTTAAGCTACGTCATTTTAAAAAAATTACAAGGTAAACGCGCTTGAGGTAGCTTGCACAGCTGTATAAGCCGTTTTCATGGTTGGGGTTAAAGGTCCCGAGTCAAATATCGTTCCTCGAACATCAAACTCATTTGGATTAGCCTCAGCCGCAATTTCCTTTAACATGTGACTGTAAAGGTAAGCTCCACCATTTGAAAATACATGGAAAAATGTTGGATGAGATTGCAAGTTATTTTCCTTTAAGATTTCTATCATTTTTTGTGCCAATGATGGGAGAATGCCATAGTCACCGTAAGTAGCCCGAGGGGGTGCGATGGCTCGCAAAGTGATGCATCTGAAATTCAAGTTAAACCTCATAAAATGGCCAACGATAATAATTTTTCATGTGCAAAAGAAAAGTAATTTACCCTTTTTTCAAGTAAATATTCGAGTATTTTTCCAAATGAACATCCTTCGCTTCTAACCAGCCCAGTAAAATGACCAAAATCCTTTTGTGTTCCTTAGCACTGTTTGCATTTTGATCATCAGCTGACTCCTCCCACAAGTCCACACTTCCTGGCTCCGGATATGCAATATTATAGCTTAGTCCCTCCGGCGTAAGCATTTCTCCCGGAATATTTTGAAAAGCAAGAGAAAAGATATTTTAATTTTTGTACGCAATTTCACAATTTAAGAGACAATTTAAAAACGTATTCAATGCCCAACGTCCCAAATTGAACTGACTCCAGTGGATTTTAACAATTTAGCTCACTACCAATAATAATGAATAATGAAAGTTCCAGAGCAATATTCCATTGAATCATTTCTATTTTGCTTTACTCCAGTCATACATGAGAATTTGTGGACATTTTCCTCCCAATTAAGACCGTTTAATTGAAAGATTACGGGCTCAAATAATTGAACGCGTAAAAACTATATGTATTGACGTTGAATTATTATGGATGACTCCCCCCCCCCCGGAAAACTTGTGTTATTAATAATTGTGCATGTTCCAGGATCGTGGTAAATCCTGGCAGTTTTTGTTACTTTCATAGAATATGATATGCTTGAGAATTTATGTACATATCTGTATTCCTTCCCTATAGATGACCCATTACAATTCGAAATTAATAAGTTTCCACTGTAAAACTGTTGGCATGGATACTAATAACTGGTATTCCTTCCCCTGAGTTACAACACAACATAACTTTGTAATAATAAATACATACAAGGAAAAAGATTGGGAAAAATTCCAGACTGATTTGACTCACTGTGACGTAAGCAGGTGTATAGCAAAGAGCTCGCTCTTTCCCTATCATTAGTTTTGATGACGTCATCACGAGAAAATGTATGGAGAACCGGTCCTATATATGTAGATTTCCCATGGGATTTACGGTTTCCCTTATGATGTAATTTTGTGTACACCGCTTTTGAAGGGGCGTGCATGTCAGACTGGAATCCACCCTTCATATTTCCCCAATTTAAGGGGTACGTTAAAGGGTGAGGCTTTTTAGGGAAGTCTTGCAATTTTGAAGAATTATTGTTTTGGTCATCATGTGATTTGTGTACTTTTGTCGGATTTCGGTTACTAACAAACTCATGTAACGTATCGTCGGCTAAAGTGCAAAAGGGGCTATAATGTTGTTTTTCCCACAACGTTCCGACAATTATAGCCCCTTTTGCACTTTAGCCGACGATACATAAATTCGCCGTCTGTAATAGATACACGATAAAAATATGCACACGTGATTAATGATGACAAATTCCTAAACATTTTGCTTCATCATTTTTTATTGCTTCCAGCGTGTATCCCAAAACAACTAAAATTTTAGAATGCACCGGAAAAGCTGATATGAAGGTCAGAAAAATTTTAAATCTATCAGACTATTTGGACATACGAAAAAATTCAGAGCAAAAAAAGTAGGAAAGGGAAGAAAATTACTCAACTAACTCAACTTTCAGGGTTTCCTTCCATAGATGTAATATTATAAATTACAGAGCACATTTTCTGAAGGCAACGCCTGCATGTGACAAAAAATGCTTTGAATTTTTGTTGAATTTAGTATCTTTTATAATAAGTCTCGTCTTTTGGTATAATCCCTCTGACACGCTCGTCCTAGGAACTATATACGTATATCCCTGCGTAAAAAATTAATCCCAAGATAATAATCTCTACACACTATAAAAAGCGGAAATAATCCCTAGTGTAAATTATAAATTACAACAACAGATCGCAAACATTTGTTGAGCAATAGTATCCACAATCCACATTATATGTATAATTCCGTGGGAACCATATAGCATCACAAGCCTATCCATCGACCATATACATACTTACTATATGGCAATGGCTTACAATAATATTAATTACTCAACCCCCTTTTATTGCCCTAGAGAGGTCGAAATCTCATTATTCAAGGTCAACAAAAGGAAAGAGCAAAGTCAGGGGAAAGAATTTAAAAAATTTAATGACTTGTTACTAAATGTTAAAAAAACCTTATAGGGGCCCATTACATTGCTTAGGTGGAAGTGTCCCATAAGCAACACGTATAAACAAAATAGGTAATAAATTACAATTCGTTCTTTGATCCTGAGATGGGATTTTAATTTTTTCAACCACGATTTCGTTATTAGAACGACATTTCAAATATACTAGAGTTATGCGTTATTGCGAATCTTGAATAATTTATGTATTCGAGTTAAATCTGTCAGTTCATCCCTAAGACAAAGGTAAAAATCAAATAAGCGTGTATATTTTAACATTATTTTTCACTCATTCCACCTTTCAGGAAATGTCAGCGCTTGTGTCTCAATTGGTATGCAAATTTCAATCCGTGGGTTTATTTCGTATACTTCCATTGGCTTATTTAAACTACCCAAAGATTTTACTCCATTGTGGATGTCCAGGGGTGATCAAAAGCAAGCTGGGCTCAGGAGTTACCACCATGCGCTAAACCACGGGGGGGGGAGATATAGCGGGTACAGTGTATACTATGTACTCTGCACTAACACCTCAGTGGGGTACCACCATGTAATGTGTATCCCCAGGAGATTGACAAATTAGGAGAAAATTGCTCTTTTACAATTCATTAAAAATCATTTTTGTCAATTTTTGTCAAAAATCATAAAATTGTCAAAAATATTGTGCCACGTAACCGCATTTATACAGATTTTAAGGTTTAAAATTCAATGCCCGGCGGGATAAAGTTATGTTACTTCATGGTTTAGGGTCTGATCACGAAATTATTTACTTGAAATGATTTTATCATTTTCATTCCAACTCTCTATCGCGTCTCGTTTATTTCGAGGAATGGCTCTATTTAACAAAAAGAGTTTCCCAAAAAATTTTCAACCATCGAAATAAATGGCTGGTCCCGCATAAGATTTCATTGTGGCTCGAATAAAGTTCCTCACAACTTCCACATACTCCTGAAAAGGTTTTAGGCGATTAGGCACCCCGGCAACTGCCCCCATGCCAACTGCCCCCATTCAAACTGCCCCCATGTCAACTGCCACCTGCCAACTGCCACCATGGCTACTTGCCACCCCGGCAACTGCCACGTTAACCAACTGCCCCCTTGACAAACTGTCCAGTTGACCAACTGCCCCCTTGACAAACTGTCCAGTTGACCAACTTCCCCCTTGACCAACTGCCAGATTGACCAACTTCCCCCCTTTCAATTGATCAACTGCCTTATTGACCGACCTAACCTACCATAACATAGCATTAACTAACCTAACCTAACCCAACATAACCTAACCTAACATTGAACTTAACGTGTTCAGCATTGAACTTAACGTATTTAGCATTGAACTTAACGTATTGAGAACTTAGCATTGAACTTAACGTATTGAGAACTTAGCATTGAACTTAACGTAT
>JAQFXU010000314.1:0-61606 GCA_034693705.1 Spatulosminthurus flaviceps | reverse complement strand
ATCAATACAATCAGCCGAGGCATGTACTTGAAAAAACATGGAAATGATTACGTAAAGTTGATCCAAATAAAAGCTACGTATAAACTCTACAGCTCATTTACATCCTCAAAATAAAAGACTCATTAATTACACCACAGCTCATCCATTCATACATTGGGAATGTTTAGTGGAAAACCGTGTGTAAGTGCACTGCTCATTACCATTTCAGGACTACAAACTAAGAATCCATAAATTAGTACACATTTCACTAGTAGAATGACTCGCCCAATGTGTATACGTGCGCATACAAATAATCACAAATACATTTACAGATATGTATACACATGTTGATGGAATAAGAGAGAAAGAGAGTAAATTTCAACCTGGTTGGTGAAAGTCGGGAGCGAATTGTTTCGCGATAATCCTCGCTACTTCA
Source organism: Spatulosminthurus flaviceps (assembly GCA_034693705.1). Classification (NCBI taxonomy): domain Eukaryota; kingdom Metazoa; phylum Arthropoda; class Collembola; order Symphypleona; family Sminthuridae; genus Spatulosminthurus; species Spatulosminthurus flaviceps. The sequence continues at coordinate 61,191 of JAQFXU010000314.1, read as the reverse complement.
GAGTCTTCTCGAGCTCGTGATGCCTCAATATCCGCCTGTTCTCCTTTGCCTCTTGCCGTAGCCGTCCTAGAGGGAAAGTGAGACGGAGAGAGATAGGAATGAGTTGACAATTAAATGATTTCATCACAAGAACCTATTTTCATTTGTTGACTCATACATAAACTACGTATAGAGTGAGAGAAGAAGAGCAGAGAACCACCACACATGTAAACACATTTGCCAACAAGGAGGAAACATTATTTTATTGGTCCTTTGTCGGATCCCCACCGCCTGCCAAACTAATTGACAATGTATGTAGCGTAGGAACTCTCCTATAGTTTCCCATACATAACAAGCTTCTTCCTCATCACTCCCAATAACACGAGCACTTTGTCGACTCATGACAGTTCTCAAGAGCCGTTCGTACCAAATAATACATGTACGACCAAAAGGACCGAGTCAAACTCCAAAAGTCAAACGTATAAAATTCTATACACACATACTAATGTACAAAGTATAGTAGGAAAGGTAGGTAAAAATGGCAAAGTAAAAAAAAAGGAATCGTCACCGATTCTCTCGTAGTTGTTATATTTTTTTTATCAGTCAGAGGCTCGTACCTACCTGGAAATGGCAATGTCAGCCTTTTGCAGAGCAATTTTGGAAGCACGCTGAGCAGCGTTGACAGCTGCATCGATCCTCTCACGAAACTTGGCCGATCGGATGAGAAACAGATGCTTTTTCTTTTGGGACGTGATGAGGACATTGTTCTTATATTTCCCCTCCTCCTTAGTACCATCTTTGAAAGTTGTTACACCGTAGCCGTACTTCTTGTTGTTGTACCACTCACCCTCATACTTGAGTCCATCGGATCGCTCACTGATCCCAAAGCCGCTTCTCTTATCATTCTTCCATTCGCCCATGTACGTCTCCGTCACACTCGCATCCATCTGCTCATCCTAAACAACGTTGTAGCCCGAGAAGAAAAATACCCCAAAGCCCACAAATTAGCCTTGTATTCCTCAAAACTCTCTCTCTCAACACTTATTAGAGACACAAATACTATACAATAATAGGACATAGGAAGGAGCTTTTATTAGAGCAAAGTCACAATAATAACAACAGCAAAACAACAAACACTCCTCTAATTATCTCCTCATTCCCTACCATCCTTTCCTCCAGATATACACTATTAAAAAAAACTTCCCTCCACCATCCATTCATACATCAAAGAAAACTTTTTTCTTTCTCTCAGTGCCTTTCCCACATAGAAAATAAGCCCGAGAAATAGGCCGATTCACTAACTTTTTTTTCTAGAGATTAAATAGGAAAGGTATTTAACACACGTGAGGAAAAATTCATTTCAATAAAATTTCAACAACTTTTCAACTAAATTTTAGATTGAATTTGTTTTCAAAAAATTGTAATTTAAATGAGAAAAATTTACATGCTCAAATTCCCTTCAAATTTATTCACACCCTTCAAAAACAGATTTTCAATGGATAAAAATAGCAAAATCCCTCATTAAAATCAATGCCCACTCATTTTAGCTTTATACATGCCAACTATAATTAGCTATTACATATAAAGTAAATGTACAACGGCTGAAATGCAAGTAGTAGTGGTAAAACAAAATTAGTAGGAAAAGGCAGAAAAGTAAGTTCATACACATAATATATGGAATGAGATTTCAAAGTGAAAGTAAAGTAAAGAAAATGTAAGATTACAAAGTGTTAACATTGGATTAATTTGATTAAAAGCAATATTACGCGTGCTATTTCGCATGCCAGTGTAGGAAATCCAAACGTGGTCGCCAACTCCATATCCTGAATTATTCAAATTAATGCACAAGGATTCACTTAATTTCCCACAATAATTTTAATAATATTATTATTATTTTCCTATTAAATTAACCCATAGATTTTAAAAAACCCTTTAATTACAATGAACCCTTCCATAAATCATCGATTACAATAAACGGAAATATCATAGGCTTGAAGAGTTTATAAAAATACATACATAAAATTACATAAAAGTTCATATGAATTTACTCGTCAAAATTGAAAACAAATTTGATACAAAATTTTGACTTTGAATAATGTCAATTTAATGGAATCATCCGCAGTAAATCCAAAAGCTATGTAAATTCTAAATAACTACCAAAAACTACATTAATATTAGTGTAGGAAAAAATCACACTTTCACTAATATATTATCATCGCTATGTAAATTCACAATGTTTTTATTTTTTAAAGAAGTGCATTTTAAATTGTACAAGACGCGCTTGGAAAAACAAAATTAGTGCTGAGCAGCTTCTATGCAGTACAATTTAATACATTTTTGAGGAAAACTTCCGCCCAAAATCCACTCATGTAATTAAAATAGCTTGATAAAAAAATGTTAAAGACTTTGGAAATTACTTTGAAGCCTTTGGATACATAGAAATTATTATTAGTTATACCAATATGAGACCATGGGTGGTGACTGATAGAGAGGAAATAAAAGAAGAGCCGAGCATAATGTATAAAAGACTAACCTCGACAACAAAAGAAGCATTGGAGTCCGTATGATGAGATCCGGAAGTGACGGCGGATTGAGCTGAATCATTACTCATCCAAGATGCGGAGCTACCCGTCGACCGAATACTGGAGTTAGTGCCACGCTTGTCAAGATCACCAGTACTTCGTTGTTTCCGAAGTTTCAGCCCCTACACAAAAACAAATCAACACCACAATTTCAAAAATCACCCAACAAAAAAATAATCATAAAAACTTTTCCTCTCAAAATTCCATCATCATCCCATTCTCATCCTCATGGGAATCATCAGGATAAACACGTGTGTGCATGTGTGTGAATAGCATGAGGAAAAAGTGCCTAAACCCCCTGAAAAACTCATTTTTCATCTAATCACCAATTGCCAGACTACTTTAACCATGTAAGTCATCCCGTCAGACCAATCCTTTCAAGCTTTTTCCTCCTACCCTAAAAAACTCAGTTCATCCGCCGCCATCACCTTTCTCAAAATTCACATTCAAGTCCATTCCAATAGCCCCTGGAATTTCCTTAGCCTAAACTCCAGGCAATCAGCAACATACATTTATTGACAAGGAACTTTCCCTTTGACTTTTCCCATCATCCAAAAAAATTAATGCCCTTTCATAAGAGAATAAGGACACACATTTCCAGAATACCTTTTGTATGTACGTTTTATATAAATACCTCGAATGAAAAGTCAAGAGTAGTCAAACCATCTCGTAATAATATCATACTCACAGATCAAGAGAGCTCAACAACCTTGGATATAGAAGAGTAAAAAAAATGTTTTGGTCCTTGAAAAAATATTGGGTCATTTTTTTTAGTAGAAAAATATAATACGAAGAATTTTTCTTTACCCGAGTTTTTACTCTTTTTCTCATTCAGCCCTATAGCCTTTGACGTCCAGAGTCTTGACAGCTTTGATTTTTTTACATTTCACTCTCTCATTCCTTGACTTTCTCCTTTCTTCCTTCCTTTCACTACTCTGTTGGAGAAGGCTGGGCTAGTTTTCAACTGAAGGGACAAACGGTTCTCTTCCCTCTGTTTTATGTATTTTTTCCTGGCTATAGCTTTTAACTTATTCTCTTCCCTTTTGATAGTACACCGAACAAAAGTCAAAAGGAGGGAATATTTTGCTCGTAAAAAGTGCAACAGATAAAATTTTCACTTTGAGTCCCGAATATAAAAAAAGTTATAGTATATAACCAACCACATGACAAATGATGTAGACTTAACCTGAAAAAAAAATTTTATTGCAAGGTTCCTGCCTTCCTGATTTATACCTTTGTAGACAAGGGAGAGAAGGTTTGTAAAAAAAAATTATACACTTGAACAATGCCACCTCTATTAAAATTGGTGGAGATGGGAATACAATGGATCCTTCCTTTACGTAGGGTGGTTGTAAAAAAAAAAGAAGCTTATGTCGACTATGGAGAAGGTTTTTCTCCTTATACGTAGCCCGCAAAACATAAAGTTTTTATGAGATCTTTGAAACATTACTATAACCATTTGAGCCTTTCTCTTTCTACTTGAGTATCATCGTCCCTTGTGTCTGGGTATAGGGAGAGGATGGAGTGGGAAAACACTTGAAGTCAATTTTCCCGGTATAATTTCCATGGTAGTAGTAGGAATGTATGTGCATATAAGTATTTATAATGTGTACAATGGACTAGTAGAAAAATGATGACTTGTCAACTTTATATTTTGTCACGTCATATTTTGTGCTTGTCAAATGCCAGTAGGCTGGTCTTGTCTAACCAGTCGAGTCCCCTCTGTATAAATACATACTTGTGGAGGGATATCAATCTGAATAAAGATAATATGCTCCCATCATATCCGTCCATCATCAAAGCTGTAACAATATAAAAATTTTGGAGGACATTTCTCCTCGGACTCCTTTCATCTCCGTGACAATCTCTCTCTCTCCCATCAGACTATGCTTGGAATTGTGTTTTCAAACTATGGGGGTTTTACAAGCCTTATCATGATTTTCATTGCAGAGGACTTGGAAGGGGATGGAAGAATCAATGAGAAATAGTAGAGAAATTATGTGTCAGATTTCATGGAAACTTTTCTTTACACATAATGTTTTCTTATGTGTATAGTTAAATTCTTTGAAGAAATCTCCCTTGGAGGGGACAAGTTTATTTGGGCTCGCTCCTGAGGAAAGGAAGTTTTAGTGAGGGGAAAAATCATGATTTTCAAGAGTGACATTTTTCTTCTTGTGTAAACTCTGTGTGTCAAGGGAAAAGTTGTCGACTTAATACAAAACATTTGAATTTGGCGGGTTGGGTTCTGTGAAAGGGTAGAGAGGGGAATTTTCTTATAAACATAAAAACAACTCCAACTCGTAGAATTGGGCAAATATGAAATTAATCGTAGCTGCCCCAGGAAAATACGCTTTCACCCAGTTTATTTTCCACATGTAACAATGATTCTTCCGTCCTCTAGGACACCATGTTTATTACACACACATTTATTTAGATAATCAATATTTTATTAATCTACAAAGCATTGGATTGAAATGCCTTTTGAAGGAAAAACTAAAGTTTTCCTAAAAATCAAATGGAAGGAAAGAGGAGAACGATAGAAATGACGTCTTTGACGAAATTTATATAGTTTTTGTAATTTTGACCCAAATTTCTTACAAGTACGGCGGATATTTTTATCACTGCCATTTATAGGGTTATGGTAGAAAATTTCCACGATTCTCATTTTTTTCGCGGATACGAGGAAATTAATAGAATTTTGAATGAAATTTTGATGGATGTGGTAGGATTTTGAGAGAAATTTCGACCAACGTGACGAAAAAGGATTTTGAACGAAATTTTTACCGATCCGGCTGAAATTAATACTTTACCAGTTTATGAGTACGACGAATATTTTAACCATGGTTTGGACGCAATTTTGCCAACATTGCAATTTGGGAGTGGAGCATTTTCCAGCCAATTCCAAACTCAAGTCCCAGGAAAGAAAACTACGAGAAAACAGACTCTTGAGTTTAAAAATCAAGACAAGGGATGAGTAAAAGTTTGATTGGTTTTAAAGGTGTCTGGGCCAAAGAGAGGAAAGTATATGGATACAATACGGAGAGAGAGAGAGAAAAAAAAAGGATTTATTGTAGTTTTATCTTGACTTCATAGTAAATGGCGTTATGTGAACATTAGGCAAGGGATGTGAGTCTCAGCTCAAAAGATATTTCTTCTCAGGATTGACAGTAATACGAGGCCTAGAGATACACATACACGTGCTATAAAGGTGGTCCATGTCCTTCGTTCTGGCTTATTGCATTCCATGAGCATCCCACATTTCTCTTGGCCAAGTCCCAATAAACGAACCAACTCTACTAGTGGCGGCATCTCCGAAATCCTTAAATTATTCTATACTTCTCCCTCAAAAAAAGACTCCTCCAACCAACACACATTTTCCAATTACTTTACTGCCCCCACTTTAACTCCTCTTTCTCAAGGACCCCCACAAAATGAATCTCTACCCCTGAAATTTCAATGGAAAAATCAAAACCACCTTTTTCTCTCAATATTTCCCCTAATAACCCTTCACATATTCTCATCCATTTCTCATTTCCAAATTAATAAAAACTTCCTCAAATAGCTCTCCCATATTTAAATTCCCCGCCCTTTAAAATCTCAACCCATCAAATTCACGCATTCCTTCAGATCACCTGCCCAGGAAAAGTTTCCTATGATGACGTCATGTCCTCATGTACGCTACCACTTGAAAATCACCTCATCAAAAGCATACATGTGTCCGCATTGATTCTTTCATCTTAATTATTTCTAAAGGACGTGTAAAGATAAACAGTTGGTCTGTGGTGAAATTCCAAGGAATGAGCGTGTTGTAAAAGTTAAAAAATAAATTTGTTAAACTCCAAAGACTGACAAAGTGCTTTTTTTCTACATGTTATAACCTCGAGGCGGGAAATTAACGTGGATATATTTCTGGTCGCGCTGTAAAAATATTTCCGAGTGAAAGATCCAGGCTTAAATTGTCTGCATATTTCCATTGGATTGGCCAACTTTAGAATTCACACAAAAATCCTACTACGTAAAATTTTCATATACATGTACCTCGTAAATGTGGGCATATTTGCTAATAGTGTAATTTCCTTGGAGGATTTACTTGTTTGGAGCCAGAGCTTTTATTCTCTACTAAGGTTTGTATAGATTGTGTGAACAGAACTCGTGAGCTGGGAGTGAGTTTGCTGTTAACTCTTACTTAGTTAAGTTACGCTCTGTGTTCTGTTATGACTTACAGAGAGCAGTGCACAACATTCCAGTCGACTACACTTTTAGTTTTATTTAGTAAGCATGGTTGAGAGGAGAGAGAGAGGAGCGAATGAAACGGATTAAATTCTACTTTTTAATTAATTAGTTCTGTTAACATGCGTCATGGATAAGGGCACAAGAAAAATACCAATGCCAACAAAAATCCATGTGTGGCATTGGCTGCACGTAGTAGTATGGTAGGGTGAGATAGCGAGAGAGAGAGAGACATTACCCATGCAAGACAGTATAAAGGAAAATACGAAGCAACATTATGTATGTAGGGACGAAGCAAGTCTAAACATGGGAAATTAATTGATAGAAACGCTCCAGAGGAAATGTCAATGGAGATAAAGGGAGCGAAGGACATGTCAAAATCTCTCCTACATTTCTATTGCCGTGATCATCTAAAGCATAAACAGCTAAAGCTCTCTCATGACACAAATGGCAAGGAGTTTTAAAGTAAGAGTTGGCAATACAAAAAAATTTGTTTCAAATTGCTCTTTCGAGGCTTTTTCAAGCTCCGCCTTTGGAGTATCTTGTGGTCTCACAAATGATTTTAAGTTGATTTTTGGAAGTACAAATCTGTTTTGAGGGGTCATGAAAATGTGTCTGAAATCCTTCAAAATTCTTGTCCGACGCAGTCAATTGAATTCTCGAGTACTTAAATAGTTGGGAATTTGTGTGACAATTTACAAGAGCATAGTTGAATATTATCATAGAAATGGACCACCAAGGGTTTTTGTGTAGTTTTGGCGCACATGTAGCTACTTCAGCTTGGATCATTCAATTGAAGCTATAGTAGTGGTGGTTTTCGAAAATATAGGTTTTCAGAAAGATTTGTACGATGAGAATAAAAAGCCAATTTTGAGATCTTGTTGTGCAATGTCAGCTCCAGTTCTTTCCGGTAGGTAAATTTTAAGTGAGTTGTGGAAGAGTAGGGGAATGTGTGTGTGCCTCCCGTTACGTTACGATGGGATGTGAGAGAATTACACGGGAAGCTTTGACAGCTTAGTTCAGGTCTGGAGCGTCTTAAATATTTACAGTTCAATCCAGCTCAAGCCCAAATGCATTGACAATTGACAAAATTCTAGCTATTTTCACATTTAGCGCTCACACTATTCATGTGGCCTGCGCATTTACATGCTCCCTCAGACAGGACACACAAATCTGGCATTGTATGTATAAATCGCTTTCGCACATCTGAAATCCATGTGATTCCTACACGTACACATACATTGGCTACTAAACAAGCATCTGCTACAGCACTCTCCTTAAAAACTTACAATACTTCTTCCAGCAGTCCCGCTTTAGTTGCAAAATGTACCAGATTTGCAAAGTCCAACTTGGAGAAAGATGAAACAAGGTATTTTCAACCACTATAAAATACTGTATTATCGCCACTGGCAATTTTAGTCCAAATTTTAACGCATGCTAACCAAATATCCTTCAATGGAATTAAAAAATTGTGCGAAACAACCAAATCAGACTCTACCGAATTTTAGTAAGCAGCAAAATTCCCAACTTATTTCTACTCTGCCCCCTGTATTTCAGCCAAATTTCAAAATTTCGAAAAACGGTGAAAACCTGCACTAAAAAAACTTATTTCTGAACACTTTAGATCAGAAATGAGTCAAATCGCCCCATTAGTTCCGGAGATACAGACTTAAATACAAAAATGAGGTTTCTGCCGTAATTCCGTAACAGCTTTACCTAATACAAAAATTCCAACGCCGTTGCTTATGACTCCCAGCACACGTTGCTTCTGCTGAAAATGACTAATTTTAAAAAATATGATGTTTCGGGCTTACATTTTCCCCGTGGACTTACTCATTACTAAATGTACAACGACAATTCCTGGGATACTAAAAAAAATTCCGTGCCATTTAGTTTTTGAGGAATTGTCAATCAGGAACATTTTCCACTTTTCCCACCGACACTTTATTTATACAGAAACGTGTGCTTTTTAGCATATGTTCCCACTACAAGTTGGATTCTTGGAAGAATCACGTAGGATGTGAATCCATAAGAGTAAGTCGTAAAATTCCATGATGGTTCGGCCCTTCCCTCCATATAGACCCATACTCCAGGAACAACGGCTTGAAGAAATAAAAGTTTTTCCCCCTGTCCTAGCTAAAGGAATGTGAGAGGAAGGTCTGGATTTGACATGGATGGTAATCCTTTGTTTTGTTTCCCTTAAAGTATTTAATACTTTATTTCTAAAAGTACAATTACACAAGTCCAAAAGAATGCTTGTTATCTGAGAGATCCTCCCAATTCCTTCAATAATTCCCCTTCCCCTGTCATCCTCATTTGAGGTTAAATAAACATTTATGACAATCTCAACTATACAAAAATATCCTCACATGGTTCCAACTTTTCCAAATAAAATTAACCCAACATAATATTTGTGTGTAAAGTCAATGCATAGGGGTTTTAGTACGTGGTTTTTTAGTAAGTTGATAACAACTCCTCTGGATTCTTCTATCGTGGAGTTCCAGTTGAGGAAATCCTTGAGGGATCTTCTCTCTCTCTCTCGCTCTCTCTCTCTATGTAATAGTAGGACATGGTTGTAGAATAAATTAATGTTTCATGACGTTACACAATAATCTTGTGTCTTTTGGGGCAGTGGGGATGCCGCGAAGCTCTTAAGAATGGCATGACTTGCTCCCATTTGGTCTCCACGGGCTACACAGCATGCACTACATTGTCTTACCAGATGATGCATAATGTACACATAGCTACGCTCTATAATGTCCATCTCGAGGGAATACAATGGGCAATATTTGTAGTAGTTTTGGTGGACAAGAAGACCGCGTGGTCCGATTGTATTCTACGTAGGAAAAAAAACTTCGTGGATAGTACCATGAAATAAATTGCAAGTTTCTCTCTCTCTCTCTCTCTCTCTCTCTCTGTCTTTCTGTAGATATCGCCCCCTGAGAAAAGACTTTTTCTATGATATAGACTATAGCAGCGTTGGAAATAGTAGAAATGACAGAAGCAAATTCAAGTGTTTAAAAGTCGGACTACGGATGGAGTTTCCCTCAACTCTTCCTCTTATATTTGGCAACCAACCAATCAATGCTCCCATGCATGAGTGAACATCAATCCTTGCACTTGTATAACGTGGTAATATTGTATTATATGTATCTACATCCAAGCCATATTTTTCCAGGGACTTTTCAACGGATTTCAAATCAATTTAACAATAGTCTTAAAAAATGGTGTGTGTGTAAAATAAAGGAATGGTGAAGTAAAACGAGCAAATGAAGAATCCATTTTGGTGGAACCTCACACGCCCAGCTCCTTTTTTTTATCAGTCATGAATGGACCAAATGGCAGGAGCAGAAGGGCAAATTATCTAATTTATTGTAGTTTTACCAGCCTTTCTTAGCTTTAGTAAAATAAGCTTACTTGTACATAGCTCTGTGCTTTTAAATTCATATATATTATGTACACGGACTGTAGATAGATGTGACAGGAGTGGTAAAAAAAATTCAAGGAGATGAAAGCAAGAATGATGGCATTTCATCTTCCTTGGTCTCATAGAATAAATGTTTAAAAAAATATATGTATAACTTGTAGAAATCATTTTCTTTTGGTAGGAGGGAAAGTCGGGACCACTTCTGGTTTTTAGACTATACGTTATCCCCATATCAGGGAATGGATGCTTTATGGTGGATTTATTGGCTGGAATATTGGCAGATGCAGAGGAAAATGTTTTTAGTTTTACTACATTTTTGGTCGGCTTATCAACACGATCAAAATTCTGAATAAAGTTACTGCAGGAATTTTGATGGATGTGACCAAAGTATGCAAATTTTGACCCATGTGACTCAAATTTTGGCCAAATGTTGCAAATAAAAACATAGTCTGATGAATTTAAATATTTTGACAGTGTAGGCAAAAATTTGACTCAAGTCTGCAATTTTTCCTTAATTCAACCGAAATATTGCGACCGACCCTACGGCAAATTTCCACGTGATTGACATTTTATATTTTATACGAAGGAAAAAGTCGAAGAAGAAGTACTTTCACCAAATACAAAACAGCATGAAAAACCCCTTTAAAATTAATTGTCTACACAATAGTAATTACTATTAGCTTCTCAAAAACATAATGACTTGTAATTTGACTCTGAAAAGTTTATTACACTAATCCAGCCTAATTGAAAGGTCTGAGTTTAAAATGGTGTCGTAATTGATTTGGAGTTGTATGTACATAAAGAGCTATACACATAGTAGAAGAATTTAAATGAATTACCTTGAGAATCGACTCTTTGAAGTTGCTCGATCGCTCCACTAATGATCTTCGTCTCGCTGGTGGCTCATCACTCCTCGCTTTAAGAACGAAACCTCCTCTGACATCGTCCATTCGCCGGTCCCTACTCAAAATATATATTTTATTGTACAACTAAAAGCAACGCATAAAAAGGTGTAAAGCAGGAACAATATCCTAATCCTAGATTTCCCCTCACTCCACACTTTCTCTTCCCATTACCCAGCCTTAAAAGGTTATTTGAAGTTTCTCTTGAAGTCAAGTCTAGCAATTAAGTTGCACGTGAAATATCAAAGTTTGTGCTCTTCCGGAGTGTATTAGAATTTTTGATTGCCTTTGCAAAATAATGCATTCTCTCCCTCCTGTCGAAATTTCCATATCTCAGTGATTTATCTCCTATATCTTCGAAAAAAAGAAACAATTTTGTTTTTCACGGATATAAATCTTTTAAGGACCACAAGGATTCTTCTTCGTCCCAGAAGAATCTGCTTGTTCAGGAGGAGTGTGTATTTTGGGGGGGGGGAGAGAGGAAACGTTTGAAAAAACTCCTTGTGAGAAAAGCGTAACAATAATAATAACAAGTAAGGGAACTTCCTTCCAGGTTCTTGATTTCCTTGCTTGACTTACCATTCACTCTGAATTTTTATCGCTTTCTTGAGCTTCTTCTATACGCAGTACAAATAATATAAGAGAAGGGCAACTGCTGTGGAGAGAGAAAAGCATGGGAAACTCTGGATTTTCAGAGAGAGAGAAAAAAATGTGGATTCAAATAAGGAGTCTCTTTTTTAAATAAAAACATTTTCTCATGTGTGGAATAACTCTCAACACTAAGCATGGCCACCAAAGGAAAGTGACTTTTGACTTGAGGAACGTTGCCCTTTATAAAGGACGATCTAATGCTACTCACAAGTTTAAGTATTTTGCAACACTACACGCCCTGATCCTATTTCATGTGTATGCACTGCACAATATATACGCACTAGGAAACCTATAGGAAAGTATAAAAAAAATCACAAGTCATCTCTCGAGTACATAGGATGAATGCTAAAAATGAAGACTTTTTCAACCATTTGACGTATACAAAGGGGATGTGACGAATGTAGATAATGTATAGTGTGCAATAAACAGAGTTCCTTTGATATTTCCCGCCTACTACTTTTTACTTTTTCTACAATAACTTCACACGCCAGCTTTTCTCCCATTCCAAGAGGAAAAAGGAATATTGTGTGAAGAAAACACTACCTACGAACTCCCTTCCTTTCACCAATCAATCCAATCAGATGCATTAAGTCAAATGTTAGGAGGCAATTTGTTGGAGAAAAATCGTTAAAATGTCACCACCCGGAGGTGAGTAGAGTTTTTGGATTTTTTTCTTCATAGAAAAAATCAGGATATTTGTTTTCTATGGAAAAATCGTGTAGTAGAGAGAGTGCATGATATTTTTTGTCCTTTTTGGAGGAGAAAGTTTTTAAGGGTGAATAGATGAAATGGGATTGAGGAGAGATTTTAGTGTAATTTATTATTGTTGTTTACCTTTCCGATGTGGGATCAGCGGCTGACTCGCTTTTTAACGATGCCATGGATCCCTGTGGTGCCTTGGGACGGAAATGGGATGCCATTCCAAAAGGTGCGCTTGTACGAACTCCATAGCCATGCCTCAAGCCCCGGAGCCATTGACCTTGATATGTGCCTATTTTAGACAAAAAAACATAATAATAGGGATTGAAATTAGTTTTCAATTTAAGTGTCATGGGAATTACATGGGGGTGGAAGGGGTGTCGAAGCTGTATTTTTTATAAAGGCTTCGACTGTTGGTAACATTTCCGGGATATTTTTCATCTCTGGACCATTTAATGCCGTAAAAGAATTATTATTATCGATGAATACTTTTAACAATGTCAATTAAAATTTTTGCAAAAACAGCGTTTGAAAAATATAAAAAAAGATATAAAAAAATGTTTTTCGAGTGAAACTCTTGAATTTGGCCGGATGTAAAAATTTGTTGTCAGTTGAAAGACTTTTGATTTTTGGCAGGACAATTTGCATGTGAAACTCTTGAAATTTGACGGATTTTTTTTTAAAACGCAAATATTCAATTCTGATGGATCAAATTAATATTTTTACATTATTCTCTCGGTTGCAAAGCCGCATTTTGCGTATCCAACTGTATCATTTTGGTGATGCGAAGGTTGCAAAATATATTTTGTAATCTTAAATTTCCGAAAATCCAACAATTTTTTTGTAAATTTTGAATTTGGGCAAATGAATAACACTAAAATCAACTCTTTAGAAAAGCATCCATGTAAATTTTGATGGATTGAATCAAAATCTTGACCGACAAAGATCCATTCTTTACCGTTGTAGCCCAAGACTTTGAGGCACCCTAAATATCGACCGCTCCAACTCGTAAGGATTAGCCCCACAAGCCCATATTATGCATAAGCCAAGTACATACTAAAATAACTGGAGTGAAGGGGGAAATATCCATACTCATGATGTGTAGGGAATGAGATTGTGAATACAAACCAATAAATTAGTTCAACATTGGTTATTTCTCCCTGAATTTTCTCCCACAAATCACAAAGTTTTTTCTCCCCTACTTTGTGGTATAGCAAAACTGAAGAAAAATGAAGGGAAAGCCAATCATCCTTGGCCTGCTTATCTTTCTGCTTGTTGTACTACATCAGTGCTGACTCCTCTCTCTCTCTCTCTCACACACACACACACTGTGCCAATAGACACAGAAATATGAGTTTTATTTTCTCTATTCCAACTCCACACAAAACAGTTGCTCTCCATACAGACATGCACACACTTTTAGTATGTACATATTTATATTAGGCATACTTTTTTTATTTCATTTCTTCTTTCAATTTCAATCTTTATTGCACTCACGCTCGTTATTATGCATACGGTTCATCTGTTACTTTTTTTTTTTACTTGAACCATCTGAGAGAAACCGTTACGAGTACACAAGTTTGAGCCTTTTACACAACTTTTCAGGGTTCATTGAGTCTTTCTATACAAATTCGCATACATAGAGATTTTGGAACCATGGGATACTTTCCTCCAAGTCTCCACATCTCTTTCTACAAGAAAGATTTTTCTCTTCCTTGTTTATATTAATCCATCCTTTGAGCTACTTTCCTTCTACTCCAAACATCTTTTTATTAACGAGCGCCGTGACGAAAAGCATGCAGGGCAACAATAACATTCCCTAGGCATTGAGTATGACCAGATCTAACACATTACAATACATACTTATAGTAAAATGAAGACACGACAATAATTCCTATCTCATAGCCAAAAGCTTAATGTGTCCTTAAGCCGGAGTTTCCCATATTGGAACAATCACTCCCACTTATTTACATGTGTGTACGTCTACGAACGACATACATATTGATATGAAAAGGAATTTCCATCAAATCCAATGAGTGAATGAATTTTAATTGGAAAATATTTTTCCAAAATCTGAGTCAATATGTACGTCCGTAACAAGTTCGACCCTGAACCTCGTGTAAAGGTGCTCTAATGAACTACATTCTCTCAAAAATTTTTTTCTCACATCAAAGGATACATTTTCCATGGATAAAAAAAATGAGATGAATTCATAAAGTAAACAATTATTATTTCCATTCCTCTACTATGAACAGACTTTCATTACATCGCTATAAAGAAATGTCAATTATTACTTCATATAGTACAGAGGAATATACACACTAAATGACAATATCCAATTATTAAAACAAAGTTGGGATGAAAAATTTTCCCTTTGATGATGGGACGGTAGATATGTGGGAATTTGGCCCAAAGGGAAAGTCAACTGTGAATAAATCCAAACCCCTGTGGCTCTTCAAGGCAGAAGAATTCTCTGGATTTGTAAAATATCTAGTAAAAATGGGTAGTTATTGCTTCTAAAGCATTTGTGTATTCCTACAGTGTACATGCTACGTATGTATTAGGCTAAGCAAATGAGCACTATTCATTCACAAAATACCTATAGATTCGATACCTACATTAAATTGTATTATTACATAGGAGTGATTCAGGTTCAAATGGTACGCTGTATAGTGCCCTATTTTCTAAGGTGGGCTTGAAGATTCTGGAAAGATATTGTACTTGAAAGGTTCACTTTATTATTTGCATTGTCTTTTCCCAATTTAGAGTGTAAAATCTAAAGAGAGGTCCTGTTAATTTAATGGAATCATTGAAAATATCATTGGTGCTTCATCAATGCTAAATGTAATATTGTAAATAATTAAATCATGTATTCTTCAAAAAGAAAGGAAAGTAAAAGCATGGGTTTTCACTTTCTCGTCTGTACTCCGTCACATTATAACTTTATTAAGTCTGGTAAGAGTCTTGAAATGGAACCCATCAACGTTTGGGTCGATGCAAATGAAGTCTTGGACCATCTTGGAATTTTGGCCTTTGCGATGCAATCGATTTGCATTGGAAATTTTGACTATGACCGATGCAACGGATGATTTTGCCGATGTGACTCAAGCTTCCGCCAATGCATTGAAACTGATGAAGGGGACGTCGATTGTTAAAAACTTCTTTCACCCTCAATATATCCTCAATTAAAAATGATGGTCCTATCCTTAATGAGATTGGATTTATATGAAGATAACGCCGTATTTAAAAAGGAAGGAGGGATCAATTACAAATTATAAGAATGAATTTGGTATCTTGATGTGGGCTGATGCTCTCTTTAGGAAGGAGAGAAAGTTTCTGGAGGAGAAAGAAAATTGATTCTGACAAATGCTCAATGAGGGATTGTCTGTAAAGTAAATTAAGCCCCAATAGACATCGGGGGAAAGGAAATGCTAGAAGTTTAGTTCCCTTCGAGTTAGTCATCGTAGCGTGTATAGTCAATGATTCATTGATTTTTGTTAAGGAATCAAGCGAGGAGTTGATGTATGTAGGGAGAGGAAAGAATTTATTATTGTTCCTTTTAAGTAATGTAAAGGGTAAGTACACTTTCTATACTTGATTTTTGTTACTGGAGGGGAAAGTGTTGTGGGAGAAGCATTATTTCTAAGGCGGAGGTAAAAGAACAAGCGTAGGTACAATTTTGGAGAGGGAAGTGAGTTGAGAATGGTAGGAAGGAGGAAGCAGTGTTGGAGCATATTTTATTTTCTTACTTGATTAGACCAGTGGAATTTCTTGTCCTCATAAATATCTCTCGCTCCATTTCCTAATGAAAGAATTTGGTCATTCTTCCCTTGCTCTGTGTCTCTTTCATTGTTCCTATACTTTGCCCTTTTTTACTTGTGACAAGTAAATAATAATTAACTTGGTTTATTTCCCATCTCCCCCCACTTGTCCCCTTCCCTTTTTATCTATGTCCATTCTACAGACTTTATCTATAGCCGGCGTAGAAAAAAATACAGACCATTTGTTTCAAATCCTTGGTCAATTCCTTTTTTATGCTAGTCATTCATCAACTTAAAGTAAGAGTGATAGTTTATACTAGGTTGGTAGGGGGAGAAAATGTAAACTCTCTGGCTTGGTAATAGTTGTAATTTTTTTTAAAAAGAGAAACGAAACAAGGTTTAGTTTGGGGAAAGCTTTGGAGATACATAATAGTTGGCCCTTGAAGTCGTTTCTCTCAGAAGGTAAGTAGCGGGCCTTAATCCTCTGGGTAATCTTGATACATAACATGGCAATATCTTGGAGTAACACTACCTCAGAGCTTAAGTAAATTCTAAGAGAGAGAGAGAGAGAGAGAGGAAGGATAAATTCTCGGAGGGTTATGGGAACAAAAGAGAATTCCGGTGTTAGTAGAGGAACACAAAGTCCTTTTATGAAGCGGGAGTGGGAAAGTCTAAAACTGCATATTTCACTCCCTCTAATTTATTATCTACTCTTCTTCTGAGCTTTTACTACATACTCCTTACACCAATCCAGTTGCTTACAGCTTGAAGAAATCTTCATTTCCTTCCTTCCCTCACACACAGACTCAAAGTACCTTGTAAGTAGGTAAGGAAAGCTTGGGGATTATAAAATGGAAGAATGACACTATACTGCGGGCAAAATTAACACGGACTCTCTTCACCATTTCTTCAACTCATGTGGGAAAAACTTTGAGAGGTGAGAGATAGAGAAAGAAGGAAGGATGGGACGGGGAATGGAATTTTAGTGGAATTCCAACCCATGGAACTGCAATTCTTGGATTGATTATGGGAAAGAATTGGAGAGTAATTTTGGCGATGAGGGTAAGCATTTTTAGCGGGACTTTGGTCAATGGTATGTCTAATTCTTTTTGTTCTAATAGAGATTTTAATTTTTTAAATCGGTCTGTAATAATTAATTCAAATCGGTCAGTGCTCAAAACATTTTGACCGTAATATTAGTCAATGTGAGGGAAACTGTTGGATTAAATTCCACCAATAATGTAATGTGCAATGTAACAAAAATGGTTACCTCAATTTAAGGCATTCAAGTGTTTCAGGAATCTTTAATATAAACATGTTACAGAAATTTCGACCGTATACCTTTGGTCATTACAACAGAAATTTTGGTCGTAACATCCAAACATTTTCGAGACACTTAACCGAAACTTTTGTCAAAGTTACAAAATACGACCATTACTTTTGTTGACAGTACAAAAATTTTGATATTAACTTTCGTCATAGTTATGAAACATGATTGTAACTTTCGTCAAAACAAAACATTTTTCACATTATGTATACATATAACTGTGGACAGTGCAGTGCTACAGAAATTTTGACGTTAACTACCGTCAATGTTAAAAAATGGAACTACAATTTTTGGCAGTGCTTGCAAAATGTGACCGCAACTTTCATATTTGTAACAGAAATGTGGACGTTAACTTTCCTCAGTCAGAGTAACAAAATATGGCCGCAACTTTCATGAGTGTTACAGAAATTTTGAAGCTAATGACCGTTAATGTTAAAAAAAATGAAACCCCAACTTTCCCCAATCCGACATAATTTGAACGCCATTTGGCATCTGCATTATAAAAATTCTAATGTATTTGAAAAATTTTACTCTCATTTTGAACCTAACCTTCGTAAGTATTACAGAAATTGTGACCGTATCCCCAGCGTTACACAAACTACGACCGTAACTTTGAAAACTCACTCCTGCAGAAATTCCAAGAGCCAATCAAACCAGTCCAACAGAAATTTTGACCATTCAAAATGAAGTTGGATTCTCACTTGGAACTTCCCTTTAGAACCTGGCGATTTGTAAAAACGAAGAAGTTGGTGTTGAAAAAAATCATTTATCCGACAGTGATTCCCTTCACGCGTGTAAAACGCTCCCGGGACGGTTGCTCTTCGAATGTTTGTGGGAACTCTGGCAAATTACTCTGTCTGTGAGTTATCCATCACGCCTGGTGTAAACTACCTGTGAAAGTATCCGAAAGGTCTTAAGAACGTTATATTCTCCCTCAGCCTTAGATGTACTAACACTTGAGCACAAGAGTTTTTCCTTGCCCCCATATTGACAGTCACTCTTTTCAATAGACCAATGTTTACATACCACATCCCTAGCTCTACCTTATATACCAGACTTCCCCCATAGGCAAAGCTCCTACTCTCCATAATTTCCTTAACGACGGAAACCTCTCCTAGTTTTTCCAGTTTTAATTTATGTCCCTCTGATTCCTTGTCTGGGCCTCGCAATAAATTATCCATAGGATTACTTATTGCTATACTTGCTAAAGGTAGACCTAAAATATGGGTGACCACTAAAATTATCACATTTTCTTACACCTACAATTCATGTACCCTCTAATTTCCCATGCTCAGCCAAACTTAATTTCCTCCTTCATATTTCCCACTACTGCTCTCCCACTCCAAAGTATCTCATATGTATTATGAGCCATAAATATTTTCCCACTCTTTACACATACCAATGTTCTGGAGAAATGATAGCAATTCTTATTTTGAGTGTGCTAGTTAAGTTTGTAGCAGATGGAAGAAATTGAGGAGATTCAAATTATTCCGAAGAGTAACATCCTCCGTCAGTTTTATAAAAAAGGGCATGGTGAGGAAAGGAGAAAGTCAGGAGGATATTTTATATTTAAGCTGTGATAGCCTCCCTCATAATTTGACTACACCCGAGAATAGATACCATTTCAACTATCAAATCGATCTTCTGTCTTCCTCTCCTGGATTCCTATCCATGCTAAAGCTTTTGCTTGAGCATAATATCTAACATTCAACCCTGTATCACCTTTTCTCTCCATCTCTCTCCATCATCTTCACTCATACTGAATGGTTTGGATTGCAATTTTTCCTCTCTCCTCCTCGCATATTGCCTAGGCTTTTTCCAACTAGGGAAAAATATATGCTAACCCTTGCAGTTTTTCTAATACCTTTCCTTCTATGCTACATTTACGTAATGTGCAGTGTATCTTTTTACTGGTCGTTATACTATTGTATGTAGTAGTGGGTGATAGGCCCTCACGCCTCATTTTTTGATTGTTCATATGAGAGACAGAGAAAGTGTTTCTCCGGCTCGTGTTTCTTCCTACAGGGCCAGTCGGACAGTGACTTTTTCAAGAATCTATTGTTCCTGACTTGAGTATTTTATATATGGGAGAGGAGGCTCTTTTGTTTGGAGCAATTTTGAAAGGACAGGAGCTCTTAAAATGTCAAAGAATTCCTCTTTCATTCAGTCAAGAGCAAATGTCTCTCTCTCTCTCTCAACTCCTTCATCCAGTCAATAAGTTGAAGCCTCTCTTTTTATCCTCTTTAATAGGAAGGAAAGGTGGTTGAGGGAGAGCTCGTCTAACTGCTAATGTTCTAGTTAATAGCAATTGACGGTAATAAGTTTGCCACTTAAAAAGGTTTCACACTAAATGCTTAGATATGTACATAAGAGTGGTCAAGTTGATTTCAGAGTTTTTTTCTCTACACGGAGGACGAATATAAGGATTAAAATGTCAAGCTTTTTCCAACACTTTTCCCCATTAACCTAAAAATCAAGTTGAACTTTTACACACCTCAGGTTTAGGAGGACTTTCCTTGTGTTACTTAATATGTCAATGCTAATCTTTTCTTTGGTTATAAAAAAAGAGAGACTTTTTCCATGATATTTTATGTTGTGACTATTTTGAAGGTTTTTTGTGCAGAGAGTACAATTTTGTGAAAAAATTATATGTATATTTACGAGGAATTGGGTAACTTGGTAAATTCTACTATTATTGCTTGTAGCTTATTATTTCTAGATGAAAAATGTAAAAAAGCAGTCTTATATTTTAAGAAAAAACCAGTTATATTTAAATTTCCCAGAGGAAATTCCATTTTTAGAGAGCGTTAAAAACGTAGGGAAATTTGGCGTAATAATTCTGTATGAGCTAAATTTGCAGCAAATAACAGTAATTTTGGGTGTCCCATGAGGTTTAGAAAGTACCAAAGTGACAAGGGTCATCAAATACATGGCTAATTTATCAGGTTAAAAAAATATTCTGGCACTTTTTTTTCTTACTTACTTATTATCTCAACTAAAAATAATCAAGGGAAATTAGGATGATGGTGGCTGAGAATGAAATCTAAGGGGAAATTATGTACGTACATATTAAGGAGGAACAATGTTTTTTCACTCAGAAGGATTTCATAACCTTATGGCAAAGACATATTGAGGGGGAGAAAGGAATTTAGCTAACTCAACGGCTCTCTCAAGCCCTCGGGAAATGAGAGAGCTAATTTTATAAAATAGCTCTCAGCTTTTCCTAAGTCCATGGATTGTTAAAAACATTTTGAATTGTGACTAAGCAAATGGAATTAAAAGCCTCGAAATTTTATGTACGTTTTCATTCAAATCATTTTTTTATCAAACCAATGTCTTTTTTCACAATAATTCCTTTCACTCCACTCCTCCCATTTTGAAATGCTTTCTCCTTCAGAATTCCATGCTATTTCCAATCAATATTTTCCCTCAAACTTATTTGCACCTATAAAATTCTCTAAATCTTTCCTAATAAATTCCGCGCTTTTCTTTCAATATATTTTGCATATAAATTGCACAGCCAAATTCCACAAAAAAACTTGATGACAAAAAGACGGAGCTTTCCTAGAATCTGGATGGTTTTCAATGAGCCAAATAAAAACAATGGTGTCATGATGAAGAGGCGTGGAGGAGTTGGAGAAAATCCCTTTAAATTCCTCTCCAACTTTTATTTTGTCAAACAAGAAAAAAATAAAATTTACAAAAATCCCGAGTTAAAATTTAAAATTATTTCTGGAATTCTTCAGAACCAACTGATTCTTCATTTCAAGGATGACTTTTCAATGACCCGTTTCTTCTCAAGGGAAATAATGTAAACTACTTTTGGGTTAGAGTTACGACATAGAGAGAGAGAGAGAAGAAGAAGAAAAAAGAGTAGCAGTCGACACACAATCAGTAACATAACTTGGCGGAGCCAATACACACGTACGTTTTTTTCTCCCTCTCTCTCTATGAAATTTAGAACAAGCTCAAAGGCTTTGGAGGTATTGGGCGGTGCCGGTGAATTTTTATTTTCCCTCAAGTTTAAAATACATACATGATTTTTGACTGAGAGTGCAATGAAGAATTTCTCTTTGCATAGTTTCTATCAACATTAGAGGAGAGGGAAGGGTTATGGTGCAAAGAATTTCACACTGTACAGACATGCATTAAACTCGTAGTAGTTGTTGTTGACTAGGAAAAACGAGATATCAAAAGTGAGAATACTTCATGGTCGAGGATTCTTATGCTAATACTTTAACAAGTACTTGGATTTCTCTTACTTTGAGCCTACATATCCCTCCTCTTTATAAAATAATAAATGTACATTCTACCTATACATTATCAATTGCCTTCCTACATCAACTTCAATGATCTCTATTTCCCGCTCTATTGTTTTCACTCCTCCTTTATAATGTAGAAATACATACTAATTTTAACACTATATTTTACATACAGTAAATATTTACATATTTTAGTACATATACGTATCTACACACTACATTATATTATACTGTCTCTATAAAGTAATGTGAACCTACGAGTTTTGTCACAACTCAATTGGCTTTACTTTGTAGCACATGCCCCATGCTTCTGACTCTTACACACACAAATCCTTGTCTTGAGAATCCTTTTTAGAAATGCAAATAGTGGCCAACTCCTGGTCCTATACTATAATATTCTACAATAGCATGTATATTATATACAATACAAAATATAGTGCACATCAAGGCTCAGGGCTTTATTCCTCTAGTGAGAAAGCTAGCACTTGAGCAGATGAGACAAGCTATGGAGAATTGAGAGAGTGTATATATAGTCACCACCAATCAACAACATAATTGAAATAAATTGACCCAGCCTCTTCACTCTGAGGTGATATGTAGAGACAAACTACTCCTTTTCTCTCTCTCTCTCTCTCTCTCTCTCCTACCAAAAAAGCGTGCCAACTAACTTTGATAAGCTTTCGTTTATGTATACAATAATATACATCTATACATAAATGACTCAACGTCAAAATGTCTCTTCTCAACTCCTGAGCCTCGTTATTAGTTTGAATTACAACTTATAGTATTACGAAAGCTAGTACTCCTACCAATTCTCCTCCACTTCTGAGTACATTGACGTACATATGTGCATAGGTATTTGTATGACATAAGAAGTTTCAAAGGTGATATTTCTACTTGTCATTCTAGTTATTAAGAGCATATAAAAATACATAATGTTTAATTGTAAGGAAAGCTGGATGATGGGTCTTGTAAATCCTTGCTATTATTATTATGTATTATTTATGGACTGTGGCAGCCGGAAGGATGTTGACAGTTGATATTGTTGGGCTCATAACATAACTTCCGGGTTAATATTCAGCATTAATTTATATGATGAAGGATAGGAGAAATCTCTTTTTGTTTATAGGACAGTAGTATTTATTTAATCACCTCAAATGGAAGCTACGAATTTATAAAGAGTTTTAATGAATGTGGGTGATAAAATAGAGAGAAAGAGAGAGAGAGAAAACCACCGGGAGCCACGGAATCCACATAATAAAATTATGTGGAAAAATGTGGATATTTATTATATGGTTTTTTACAACTATTAGTATATCTATTTCCACAAAACAAAGTTTTTCCTCTTGTTCTATAGGAAGAAACCTATCAAGGTAAAATTCTCTTTAGTTTAAGATCTTGCCAACAAACAAGGATTTTTTGTATAAAGAATTGTTCTATGTGAGTAAAGTGACAAGATGGAAGTTTCTGGTAAAAGTCTCGTAGTATGCTAAAACTCTTGTAAGTGTGCTACTTCAACACTTATTCATAGTTTCTATCCCTTCTGGAAGCTCGGTGTATTTTTGGACTCACTCAACTCTAAACAACAACAAAAAAAAAGTTTTCCATCCGATTTCTCCCCTCTCTCTCTCTCTCTCCCTTATCCCACTGTAGTAGTAGTACTAATGTTTAACCAAGTTAAGGCACCATAATAATATGACTGGGTGTAAAGTAGGAATATCTCTCGCTCTCTATGCTTGGAGCAAACTCAATACATACTTGGAACATAGGCTTAAGCATCAAATGAGCAATATTCCCTCAAGCCTTTCCATTTTTCTCAAACAACTTTTATCCCACTCACATCTCAACAACATCCTTGAGTCTTCTATGAATATATTTAAATCACTACTATTTTTATATAGAATTTTACATAATACGTAGTACCAATAATATAACATAATGCTTCGATCCTTTGGATATGTAAAAATCCCATGTATTTTCCTATGGAGCCAGGAAAATGTCATAAATATAATTGATTGAAAGTACCCAGGAAAACAGACGTATCTGTGTATACGTTCAAGTGGGGAATAAATTCCAATGGAGAAACCTCTGAACGGCTCTCCTTTCCAAGAAGATGACATACAATGTACACAATTATTTTTATTATATGCTCGCACAACTTTTCTCACAAATTTCTCATGCTCACTTTCCCAGCGTGATATCATAGAGTGGGGCAAATTATTATTTAGTTCCGAGATGATTTGCTAGGTGATTTATCCATATGTGACTACTGTGTGTGTAGGTCTAGGAAAAATTCTAGGTCCTTAAAAGGAGTGAGGACACTTGAGCATCAAAACCATGAGCTAATATTGAGGAAATCTTTTGGTTCGCATTCTGGAGTGTGTACAAAGGAACGTGAGAGAGTGGGAGAGAGAAATCTAAAGAAGCATTGAGTGGAGAGGTCGGTATAAAGTGGGACAAAGAAGCGGTAAGTTGATGGAGACGGGGAGCCGGGAAATTGTTCCAGTTATTTATCTTCCATAGACTCTTCCATTCTTCCAAATACAAAGTAGTAGAGAAAGTGGAGATAGCCATGGGGGGATGCCAAATGTCACAATGTATTTTATACTCGTTTCCTCAACACTTTTCCTCCTTATTTCCTTCTCTGTAATTGCTCACATTTGTAAATATCCAAGATATTTACATTTTCCCTCTCTCCAACTTTTTTCTTCCGAAAGGCTATAAGTATCTACTATAAGTATCTACGAGGCAAATATCTCATAATCATTTGCTTGGTTTCACCATAGGAAAAAGTGGGAAAAGTTGTTTTTATTGGTGTACATACAAAATAATACACGAAAATATATTAAAGGAACATTTTTTCCATCATTATCATTTCCATTTTTAGCACATTCTTTTTAGCGTCAGTCCTTATTAGTATTTTCCTTGATAGTAATTTCTTGTAGGTCTATGTATAGATTTTTTGTACAAAAAAATATCCTGTACATGTATGACAGTTGTAAATATTTCCACACCTATTTCATATTTATTTGAAGGTGATAGTGTATTTGGCAAGTTTCGCATAATTATATCAACTTGGTTACCGTGAAATTTAATGCGAGCTTGAAATTTTTAGTACTTCATCAGCAGAAGTTATGCATTTATGAAAAGTTGAATAGTATAATTATTACAACTCTCTCCAACAGATGCTTTGAGGCTGTTAGTTAGTTAGCCATATGATATAAATGTAAAATTTCCTATAGGATTTTCATGTTTCATAAAGGATGTCATTATATTAGCAATTCAGAAATTTATATACTTTTGGGAATTCAATAATGGCTTATTAGCCGAGGAATTTCACAACTGACAGCAAGGTTAACCTCAGGTAATGTAATCCTACGAACATAAAAGCTCTTCACTCTTTCTATGTAAGTAATAGTCAAGTTCCGGAGAAAATTCTCTCTCTCTCTCTCTCGTTCCCATGCATCCTATTACATATGTTGATATGTTACCTGATAAAAATTTGGCTCTGCTCTACTAAGAGCACCACTGTAGCTCTCCTGGTTTGAAATGTAAGTAGGGTCAATGAATTATTCACACTCTTCCGTCTCTCTATAAAACATAGCCAAGCAAGCTAAATACTCAAATATCAGAGACTTTCCCCTCAAATGTTCCCCAAAGGATCAACATACATCATGTAATCTCCTTTCCTCCAATAATGTTCAAGCATTTTCTTCTACTACACTACGGAACTTGTTATTGTGTGAATGACAGCAGAAGAAGAATTGAGGACAAAAAGTAATTAACATTCGTTATTGCAGTATCCTTTGCTCTCTCTTTCTCTCTCTCTCTCTCTTTCTCTGCGGTCCACATTAAAATGCACAGTACACACCACATTTAATGAGTCTCTTCAATGACAAAATCCCACAATTCCACGTACAAGTTTCCCTTTGAAAAACCACATAAACAATCCCTCAAACTCAATTTCAAATCTTTTTCAAGGTCCCCACTACTTCAAGCTCCGTAGATACTCTGAGTGAGCCTTGAACAACTGTCTTAATTTCTATCACTATCTACCTTAAAAGCTCTTCTACATTTATACATCCCGCTACTATGAAATTAAATGCTTTTTTATGACAAGGTTCTATAGTAGGAAAGTCCCATAAAAAAGTATCTGGCTTTACATGCAGATTGCAGAGCCATAGTTGTTTTGTGGTATGTGAATGATAAAGATATTGTAAAAGTAATGGTGAAAAGGTGAAGAGGAGAGAAGCGACAGAGTAGTAAATCTCTATGGATAAGATAGTGGTATAGTTGGCCATGGCATGCAAAGGGATTTCCCTACTTTGAAAAAATTTGCTTTTAAAAGATAAAAAAAAGGATACATATATACATAGGGAGAAAAACTTTTCCCTTTTTTCGCTCCCAGTCAGCACTCCTAGCTATGGCATACACAAGTTCCATGTGTACCATTCTCGTGTTCGCTTTCCTTTCTGGAAGGGAAAGTAGAAGTGAAAGGCATGGAGAAAGGGAGGGACTTTCTATGTAAAGATGTGTTAGCTCTCCATAGCCTAAAGAGAGAAGAAACTCCTTCACATCGTTTCTCACTCTTACTCCAATGTCTATATAAAGAAGAATTCTCATGTCGATAAGTTCCTACATGTATACATACTTACACATGCACATACATACATGCATATATCTCCCTTTAACAAGGTTTAGTTGTATTGCCTTGGTTTAAGTGAAATATTCTCACTTTCTCTTTTCTCCTTTGCATTCTTTCTCCAAGCCTTTCCCCCCATCCCCATAAGCCATCTCTTCTGGCAGGTGATGAGTATTTGAATTCATTTCACCACACGTACATATTTATAGATATCAGCTGGAAACGTATAGAGTTTTATAGGCGTTCTATAGAAAACTATACATGTGTATAAATTTGATACGTGGGATGTAGTACAAGTGAGGATTGTGTTACAAATGTTGGGTTGAAATAATCGAGGAAATCGTCTCAACTACCTTCAAGTTCCAACTTTAGCCTGGGTGCATGGAAGGGTATTGTGTTTGAGGAAAAACCCTCTCCCAGCTCTTTTTCTCTCCGTACGTGGTAGGAGGAATGTGCCTGGGAGTTTGAATATACTATGGAATTGGCTTTTTCGCCCTTATACATAGAACACTGTATTACAGTGTAAACTCACGTAATGTGTATGTAGAATATTAAAATGTTATTGTTGCTTTCCTAGAGGAAGACTTATATGCAGGGCCTTCTGACAGGGCTGTATTGTGACTTGGGACACACTCAGTTTCCTCTTCCTCTCTCGAGGCAAACATATATATTATTCTATTCCTCTGTGAGAGAGAGAGAGAGAGAGAGAGGTTATACCTTCCCTCGCTTTTCCTCTCTTTCTCCCGTCCATTTGTATTACATTTGAGTGGAGGAGGTTAGGGACTTTGAGCTGTGAGAAATTTAGTGGAATTTGATTCCTATCACGCTTTGACACTCTCTCATTGACGTGTGGTTTGAGCGGAGCTTCCAATTCCTCACCTTAAGACTAACCTTTTTTCCGTTCAAAGAGCCTCTTAAGGAGATACTCTTGAATAGCATTTCCCAAGCTGCTAACTATCACATTATTATTTCAGTTAGTGATGTGAGAGAGAAATCAATTTTGTTCTACTTTCAGCAACGATTAGAAGCTACTCCTTCACTCTTCCCTCAGAGTAGTTGAGTTGGGGTCAATCAAAACTAACGAGATTGGAATTGGCGCCGAGGTTTAATACTTATCATGTCTCATCTTTCCCATGCTTTCTCTTCTCTTATCATGTTTAAGTAAAAAAAAAGTTTGTATGAAAAAGGCAAATTTCCTTTCTAAAATTTTCGAGTCTCGCTCAAGTCAAATAAGAGATGGGTCTTGAGTGGTGCGTTCATCAAAAATACCTCTCTTGTGTGGGTTTAAACACACATAGATATAAGTTCCTATCTGGAGAAATCACGAGTCAACGGAAAAGTTCCGTCCCATTAGATATGAAGGACTCATGAAAACTTTTCTCCCTTATCCAGTCGTAGTGGTAGGATATAAGTTGTAGGAGGAGTGGTAACGGCGGGCATAAAAAAAAGTATTACTTTCTTCTACATTTTGCATTGGAACAACTGCTATTTTACCTTGGACATTTTCTTTCCTCAAAAGTAACACGTATAGTATGTATTTGCAAAAAAAAATGTTTTAAATTCCTTAGGACTTTATATGGACTTTACAATTATGGTTTTGGGAGTCTTTACCTTCTGCCAAGAGTTTATTTCCTCTAAACTTGGGAGGGAATCCCTTGTGAGCTTTCTCTATAGCTCTACCCAACCTTTGGGATTTCCATTTCCCAGACCTGTTAACTACTGTGAGCACAACATTTTCAACAGCCATTAAATCCTAATGAGTAAATTATTTTCTATAGGGAAGTGGGAATTCCCGGGAAATGTTTTTTTCCTTCTTTAAATATTGCAAGCAACAATATTTTATGAAATTTCAAAATCTATTTCATCACCCTTAAATAAATTACTTCATCTTGGTGTACACATCAAGCATGTTATAGATTTTAGAAGATACAAGTAAAAAAAACTGATTAAATTAATTTTTTTGTTTACGAATATGTGTTTCTATGCATTCATATGAACATGAAAGCAATGTCTTTTGAAATAAAGGGAAACATGCATATTCTGCATGCTCTCAGACCTCCTCTGTATTTTTTTAGCATTGTGTATGGCTACACATGTGAATAGTACATGGACATGCGTTGTGTAATCTACATGCATTTTTACTATTTGAAAAGGTATATGTGCATAAATATGTAGGGATAAAAATAGGCTACTCTCCAAGGAAATCCTATATATGTATATTACATAGGCTTTTGTCTATATAAGTTTCTTTAGGATTCTGCTAATTTTCTTTGTAGAGCAGAGCACTAAACTGTAAGAAGAGATAGAAAAGATTGTACATTGATAGGTTGGAGGATTTAAAGATACAAAGATATCCATGAGCCTTTGCATTGGTCTGTGAGAGAGAGAGAGAGAGACTACACACAAATTGTATATACACAAATCTGGCTAGCCTCCAATTGCACGGAAACCTTTCTCGTGTGTCTCAAGACTCGTACGTGAGAGTTCCTTCCTCTACGAGATACCACATACTCTGAAAGTTGAGTTGGAAAAAAACCTTGCCTTAACCATCATTTTGAATTTGACAGGAGAAATTTATTTTTCATGCTTGTCTGCTCAAACACAGGTTCCACTAAATGCACTCATTCTTGGGGAGACGGCGAAGGGGTTAGGAAAGAAAAATATTTTTTCATGGTAATTTTTATAATTACTATTCAAATATATGTACTTTGGAAGTGAGAGAAGTAGAGATTTTTAAGAAAATGCAAGGAATGAAAGTGTTAAAACTCTAGGTTTTCTGACTATTATTTTCATACATGAAATAACATATTGAGAGGTTCTCCAATACAATCTCTCCTCCGCTCAGTGAAATCAAGTTGGAGTTTGTTCTTGGGAATTGAATGAATTGACACACTATATATAGTGATTTGCAAAGGTAGGGATTCTAAGAATTTTATGTCTGATAAATCAAAGGAAAAAAATCCTTTCAATCTAAAAATAATATTTCAAGTTAAGGAATTGGTTTGGAAATCGCTTTCGACTTGGTCATACAGCCCAAGCATATTTCATCAGATGAGAAAGGCAGCTCCATTTATGGAGCGTGTTGATTTATAAAGAAATATATTTGAGTGGGCTTCAAACCTGAGCACGTAATACTTCTCCAGAGTTAACTTTACGAGAGATGGAGGGAGAGAGGAGGAGTGATGGGGGAAAATGTGGGATAAAACCAATTTTTTCTTCCTTCCTTCCGTTCCATACACAAAATATTAGGCATAGGGAAATCACTTCTATACGTAGTACTATGTGTAAAGGCTCTACTCTCTCTCTTGCTCTCTCAACCAAATGAATGGAACTCTCCATCTTCTCTCAGCTAAAATCTCTAAATGACTCTCAAGCATTAGACCCTTGATTTTATGTTTTTTACCCCAGCAAAAAGTATACCATCTATTCCAAATCCTATGCTTACAATTGCATATTTACGTTACGTTGATATCAAAACTTTGCAATTTTCATAGTAGTTACAAACACATATAAGCGTCTATAAAAGGAGCATCTACCTCAAAGATGCACATTTATGCTTGCTAAAATCTCATCCCAACCTCATCCTTATCCTCTTAAACAACCAAGACTTCAAGCATTAACCACACATATGCTAAGCCCTTTAACTCTTAACTACGTATACATTTATAGTCATGTAATTATTTGTACATATACAAATCCAAGCGTATACCTATCCACACATACCTACCTACATACGACGTAGCTCCAATTATTACAAATAAGGTGCCCTCACCTGGAACACCCGAACCAATTTGTACTCCAGACGCTTTGATTGTAGTATAGGACTGAATGTCCCTCCGGATTTATTTCAACATGTCGAGAGTTAGTCCAGGTTAAAAGACATGATAAGAGCTTAGTCCTCGTACATTCTCTCTGTACATGCTCCCCCTCTATCTCTATCTTAAAAATCTATCCTGGAATTTAGTAGACAGGATTGGAAGAGAAATAAACTCGTTACCTTTCTCTACCTCACCACTCCATGACATTCGACGTCTATAGAAACGCTCCATAAAAACATCACTCCCAAAGGATTAGCCCAGCAGTTAAAAAAATCCAGAAGGAAATTAAATTCTTTAATAAAAAAAATCTCTATCCAAAATTTAAAAAAATATAGTTCAAGGGTCTACATAAAGGGAGAATGGAAGCGTTGACGTGGGGTTTGTAAAGTGTGTGAAGTGATCTAATAATTTGTTGTTATTGTGAAGGATTCTACGTGAGAGATTTGGGGTGAAAGGGAAAATTGATTTTGCTTTTTTTTTCCCCCACGCAATATAACTCACTCTATGTATAAACGAAGAGCGTTAGAAAAGCAGAGAGGATGAAGGAGATCCTCGAATAGTGAGATAAGTACTAGAGTTTCTTAGACAGTTGCTTTCGATTCACTACATTGTGAGTTGAGTTTTATTTGGTAAACGTAATTTCCTGAATGAATCGGTGTTCGTGGCTCACCCCAACTCTCCTATAGTCAACTTTCCACCTCTCTCGCTTCATGTACTTGAGTAAAGGGTGAAAGATACAAGGTTTTTGTTCCCATCCTTCAACTTGTTTTGTACAAACTGTCGAGACGAGTTTTCCCTTGCATGTCAAGTAAACGACGGTGTGGGTATTATTGAGGTTCGTGTGTGTGTGTGTATGTTTGGTTATGTGCACTCATCCTAAAAACGTCTCTATAGAAGTTTGCTCAAAGTACAACATGTATTTCCTTTACCATGAAAATGTAATATTTATGTAAGCTTTAAATGCAAGTACTATAACAATGTATTTTTTTGGTCCTTGTAAATAGTTGGACGTGTATAGTGAGGAGCTACCTCAAGTTCTGACCTTTCTCTATCTAAGTTGTAAGACTTGCTGTAATTTCCTCACGTTAGTTGTTGGGAAAAAAGTCGTGGAAACTCCCAGGTTTTTTCATTGTATTAACTCAAAGGATGCAACTGAGAGAAGAGAGAAATTTCGTCCCTGTAAGTTGAGCCCATCCCAGCTCACTTTTTCCTCTTCACGTCAAAATGAGGATAAATGAGTTGAGAAATCGAATCTTAGCGGGAAAATGGGAGTTTGATAGGGAAAATTCATTTCCAAATTTTCCTGGTCTCTTGCTCTCTCTCTCCTACTCTTTGTCTCTATACATATTCATATGTATGTACATAATTACGTATACGTACATATGTAGTTATGTATAGTGTGCATATATATATATATATATATATATATATATATATATATATATATATGCAGAGACGATTATGTGACCTCTAGCGTGAAAAGAGGGGGGAAACTATTCGAAACTGTCATTGGAAATACGGCCTTTTTTCACTCCTACTCTCTTCATGTTCTTCTTCTTCTTCTTCCTTAACTCTGTGGATACCTTGGAGGGAAATCTACTTGAGTTAGTTCATTGTGTAGGAAAACTTGTGCTCCTGAGGCTTAAACTACCATAGAAATTCATGAGCTACATACTTATACTTGCTAAAGAAAATATCCAGAGATGCATTACTAACCCAATTCCTCCAAGACTATGGGCAAGTTACTTGGGAATTTTTATCCCTCCCTTTACTTTCTCTCCTCAAGTTGCTCAACATGTATATGTACGCTACATGATTTAATTCCAGCAGTTACACACACACAGAGACATATTTTCTGTCGGGGTATAGCAAAGAGAATTTATTTCATTTATAATACTTGAATCCCCCTTTATTTGTCTTCCTCCCTTTGAAACTTTGGAAATTTTCTTCAATGTTAAGCAAATGGGGATCAAAATGTACATTGGCGCCTAATACTGATGTAATTAGTTGAAATTGTGAGTAAGCTTTGTTAAAATAGGAGGGGGTGCTAAAAACCTTATTAAGGAGGCCTATAGGAATGCATTTGAAATGACAATGAAAGAGGCCACGTCTAAGTGGAGGATTTTCAATACTTTTTATATATGTAGCTCCTGGCATTCAAGACTGGCCGGTAAAGGCGCCTTGCCTTGTTTTTTCATTTTATGTGAAAGTATACTGGAAGTTAATGCAAAATTAATGTCTACCAGAAAATTGCCGCCCACGAAGAACATAGCACTTGGGTTTTTCTGGTTCGTAACACACAATTATTAGAACATACAATGACACATCATCTCTCTCTCTCTCAAGGAAAAAGCATGGAGAGGAAAATAACTTCATCCTGATGAGTATGTATCTCTCCGTTAAGTAGGAGCAGTTGTGGGTAAATAGTGTCTACATTTAGTATGTATCAGAGGACAAATATTTAATAGCCCAGTCATCTATGTATAAAAGAAGAAGAAACTATCCCGGAAAATCCTCCTTCCGTCCCTTCCTTCTAGGCCAGTCAAGATTTCCGCATGGTGAAAGTTTCTACGGAATGTAGGGCAATGTGAAGTTGTGAATAATTATTTTTATAGATGTTTTCCTCTAAATACATAGCACCCCATGCATGGCTGCTTTCTCCACACACAATAGTCATAATAATGGTAGGGGAAAATAAGCCGCTGCTTCTCCCATAGCTCTCATCTGCTTATTACAAAGCTATGAATGAGCTAGCTCTGAGGAGGAAATGCTTTCACCTCAACGGACGGACTTTTCTCTCCGTGTATTTTCAAGAGAAAATATTTTTCCACATGGTGACTTCCCTTACTTACGTTTTAAAATAGGCTCTAAGCCCCCTCGTTCCCCATACACTCCTCCATTAATATCCATTCCTGACATATATTACATTGGGCGGGTAGATTTTTTCTCCCTTTAATCACCCTCAACGTTGTTGTGTAAACTTTTAGAATTCAAGGCCTTCACAATTTTTTACAGCTCTACTATACATGTACATATATAGTTTAAAGAAGAGGGGTGGACTGTGAGGTAGTATTTTGATAGGAAAAAGGATAGATAAAGAATTGTCAGTTTACCTCCATCAGCATACGTCTCGGAGCCGTAGCCGTCTTGAAGTCCATTGGCCCAGGTCCCTTCATATTTGGCATTAGAGGCTGTAGCTTGTCTCACCCCATACCGTCCTTTGAATCCCTGTGTCCATTCTCCTCTATAAGTCCATCGGCCTCGGTATTCAGTACCCAAACCATGTCTTTTCCCATTTTGCCACTGTCCCTCAAACGTGCTTCCACTGCAAATCCAAGAGGAAGAGTCAATTTAATTCATGCTGATAGTTTGCAACCTTTCCTCTCTTTCACTCTCTCCTCATACAGCAAAGTATCCTTTGAGAGTCCAGTCTTGTATACATAGGATTTTATCCGTATAAATGTATATATATGATAAATTATAGACTGCAATTCTCAAATGAAATGACACACTACAGTTACCAGTAATATTACACACTCCTTATCTGGAGAAATAAAATCTAACCGTTCCGCCCTCTTCCTATAGGACCATAGCACATATAATACCTTATATATAGGCGGATGGTATTTAATAAAATATTTAGGAGGTCCATGCTATATAATTTATTGTACTTGCTTTCCATTATGAGGAGGATGCACATAAGGAGGAAGGAAGGGTAGTAAAATTAGGTATTCATGGGATAGGACTCTGAATAATGTGAAATACAACGGATTTGGTAATTAGCTCAGGGTGTAAAGGTTATTGTTATTATTGGATAAACCGAAATAATTCCTATTGAATTAAATCCTTGGCATTGGTGAGGCTCAGAAAATTTATCAAATAAATGGAAATTCATTTCATCTTCCTTCACAGAGTGCAGTGCAGTGGTTCAGAAGACGAGACACTATGGGATTTTATTATAGAAACAATAATATGAATACGTGCATGGATGGGAGAGGGACGGAGATAGAATTAGTCTAATTCATCAGCCCTTTTCAGATACACATCATGGTCACGTGTGGTATGTGTAAATGAAATAATTGGCATGAATAATATGAATAATTAAATTATCGATTTCCTGTTCCATGGGCGTCTTCCCTCATCAACTATTTCCATTATAACCCCCGAAATGGGAAAAACTGTGGTGGGTATAGAGGAAAAGTAAGGGTAAATAATTATATTACTCATTGTGCATTTTTACCTCCACTTACTCAACACATCATTGGTTCAAAAGCTATGAGCCCAATTATCAGATGAAAAAAAATTATACTTTGTTGCATTTGCATGTGTGGAAAAGTTCTTATCTTTGGTACTTCAATGATAAGGCTGTGTTACTTTGTACTTTTCTATTTTCACAGAGATGGTTTTTGTCTCGTGACCTTACACAAGAATGTCGGAGCTCTTTTGTGTGATTATTGTAAAAACCTACGAATGAAAAATATGCTGGGCATTCTGGGAAAATCCACAAGGTCAAATGATTTTTCTCGGATGAGATAATTCTAGTGTAGTCAATGGGTACAAGATTTGCGGTACCCGTTGCCAACCCGACCAATACCCAACGAAAAACATTACCCACGCACCCGTTCCCATATTTGTTCCCGAAAATTATGGGTTTTTACCCATGTACTCAAGTCCCGAAATTTGCTACCTATGCCAAAACCCGTTCCCGCTGGGAAAACGGATATGGGAACGACCCGCTGTAACCGGACCCGAACCCGCGTGTACACGGTTTTAGAATCGCAAAATTAGATAATTTTAATGAATTTTCCAATCTGATTCGATGAAAAATCATATTTCAAGATCGTTTCTCATGTAAAAATCTAATGAATTAGTGAAAATATTGAAGAATACGCATTTTGAAAATAACCAATTTCCTAAAACGGGTTTCATCCTTCGAACCCGTTCCCAATGGGACCTCGGCCTCCAATAACCTTTCGTGAACCCATTCCCAATCACTCCTGCACCCAAACAATTGGGCTCGAAATTCTGACATACCCGTTCTGGACCCATTGAGTGGGAACAGCATAAGCTTGTACCCGAACCGTTCCCGAACCCATTCCCGTACCCAAGACCCGGGTACAACCCGTACCCGTTGACTGCACTAGATAATTTTCTGTTGTGGCTGGTATAACTTTGTTTCTTTGAGTGCGGACATTATTTTGATTGTCAACTCACACGTTCTATCATCACAGTGTCCAATAATGATACTCTTCAAATCAAGTGCTACACTTTGCAGTTACATGTTGCCGTGCTCAATGATTTTTTGTACATAAATAGAGATAATAATATATCTATGGATAAGGGGTTTAGTAACGTATTTTCAAGAGGGCATTTTGCAGCGAAAATTGTTACTTTTGTTGTTGCAAAAATTAGTAGAATTGCTTCAAATTAGGCAAAAAGATTATATATCTCTCAGATTTGGACCATTTCCTTGGAAATTACTAATCTGAGAATCATTTTACACGAATACTCTCCGAATGCTTCCATACTTAAATAATTTAACTAATCTATTTTGACTTGATTAAAGCAGGAAAGGTTTTGTATTACAAATAATATAAAATGTGGCTATATAATTCGGAGAATCAATGCAGGCAAAGTAGATGTTATTGCATGCTCGGAACTAAATTTGGCTGGAATTTCATCTCATCATAAATCATGAATACTATGGTGCGGTTTTCAGTTTTTAGTATACCTCGAAATTTTTTGTATGTTTATGGATGGAGTACCATCTTTATCTTGTTCTCATCTGGTTAAGCTTTCCGAGGCCGCATGCCCCTTTCTAGGTATTTAACTTTTGTTAAATAATTTATTGGAGCTTTAATGACAACCATAGCAACTTTGAGGTTATATTTGTTTTATTTGATTAATCATGATAATTCTAATTATTTATTTAAAAAACTCGAAGTACTAAAATTCTAAAATTAATCGGAATTAAAACATCCAGAATTTGGCTTCCAGAACTCAGTGAATTTTGGTCACCTCATTCAAATTTTCAATGAATTCCGCCGTATTCTGACCATGCAAATTAATTTGTACAAATATATACCTAAATTATATACAATATATATAAAATATACATACAGTACAAATGTGGACATAAAATTTTCCACTTCCGTGTTTAAAATTGCAAATTTATTCGTCGCGTTGAATTTTTATGACCCACAAATGTATGGCAAATGATTGAGGTTACCAAACCCCCACCCGCGATCGGCAGTTCCTACTCCATTTCTATCGATATCTTGGAAGATTCCAGAGATTTTGGAAATATTGCATGAATGTATTATAAATGATTCCCAAAAGGATATTAAACTAGAAGAGCAAAATTTAAATGAATTTCAATCTCAAGGTCATTTTTCCAGTTATTGAGGTTTCTTTTTCAATAGAGAATAGTTCTAAGGTTGTGTAGGTTTCAAATCCCAAGGAAAATTATTTCAAATATTTACCTTCATGCCTATATTGAATTTTTAGTTTAAATTTAGCTACTTGCTATGCACGCTAAAATTTTAATTAGTGGAATCGTGGGATGCAACATAGATGAAGACGTAACAAAAATTATTTTTTGCTGTAGGACCAGCCGAGTTTTGTCGATGACGCACCTTTTCCTACTTTGTAATTCCTAACTCAGTGTAGGCTCAACTACAAACTTATGCAAACGTAATTTCTTCAACACAACCAAGTCAATTGCAATGTAACAAACAAGAACTCTCGTCTAAAAAAATCTTTAACAAATTATCGTTTTAACTTTGCATGACTCTGGACAAATTTTTAAAATTACACGTGTTTAGTGAAACATTTTCTTATAATTCTTGAAAATAACGTCATAGAACGAATGTTAAATTAAACCCCCAAAAAAATTGCACAAGGTTCCCTCCAAATGATGGAAGATGCTCTTCAAGAGGAAAACCACACTAATGTCTGAGAGCCATGACATGGCACTTTTCAAGACAGACCTCATAAGACCTAATATAATGGTAAATTTGGTATTTTAGTACACATAGGTATGGGCTAGGATGACACCCAAGGCTTCAAAGTAAACACTCATTACATGCGAGACACTACTCAAATATAGAAAGTCAAGATCAACAGAGAGTGGATAGAAATAAGTGTGAGAAGCCCTGCTGCCACTACCTCTATAGTATACTGGAATAAGTCAAGGATCAGGTAACGAGCCAAAAAAAAATTTTTTTCCCAAAGCTCAGAAAGCATATCGGACCGGATTAATATTACCAAAGCGACATTTTTCCTCTTCTAAATGGATCAGAAGAATTGAATTGGGGGAATTTTGTGGTCTTCCAGAGCCAAAGCATTATTATTTATAACAGGGCCGTTAACACGCTTCAAGTAGCTATTTGAATAAAATTCAATTTACAATGCGTGTACATATATGAATTTATCTATGAATTTTCTGCCAATATTCTTGGTCGCTTGTTAAACGAACCGTGGCACTGCATAGCCATAGCCAATACGATACTAACGCTATATATAAGCTTTCACGCACGCACTATTTCCATAGAATATGAAACATTGGCGGCTTGAAGAGTCCATTTGGCACGAGTATACACTAAAGGATGGAGCTTTTGTACAAGGCACTAGTCACCTCCGTAGCTATATAAAAGTTGACATGAGAAATCGCCCTACAAAGACCCTGTGATTCATCAGAATATTGACACGAACACACATCTGCCAATCTCATGCATGCTAAAGGTTCCACATGCCAAAAGCAATAAAAATCTCGTCCTATTCCTTCGCGGGATTTTTTTCTCCTGTATATGCAAACCTAAAATTCCATACATAAAAATCTTTTTTGTAGGATAGCCAATGGAATGAACGCAACTGTTGCTGCTACTTTCAGTTCTTATCCAACCTCAAGGTTCTCATTCAGTTTCTTCTCTCCCTCCTATAAACACTTAAATAAATGTTCGTTTAAGAGAGGGAAAAATTTTTTAAAAGGAATTTTCTTTAAAAACTTGCCCATAAAGTCCCTTACTTGTTTGAATATCTTACTATTTTTACATGGTAAAAGTCACCTAGTAATGTCACTTGATTTCAAGTCCACACGCAACAACAATACATTTTCTCACTAGGCCACAGACTGACTCAGTGTTTAGGAATTAGAGGGAGCAGATAAAAAAACTCCCTTACTTACATAACGTCCATCATAACAATTCTATAGAAGGATAAACACTGCTTTGGAGTAGAAAAAACCAACAGTCAATTTCATTACCTTGGCCATACTCAAGGACATTGTATTATACGCGCTAGCTACACAGACACTTTGCAAATTGATGTAGCTTTGTAAGCTTTGACTGTAGCAGCTTCAGCTAGATTATAGGTTATACACAATAGAGCTAAAGCTCCAAATTAGCTTGTCAAGGACATCAAAAACACACGCGACTTATATTACAAGTGGACACATAATAAGTAAGGCAAGTAAACAGAGGGAAATCTGTACATAATGAATTTGTCGTCAGTATTATTTCCCCTATTCCCCAAGCTCAGTGTTATTCGAACTGTTCCAGCCGTCCGGACTTGCGTTACTAAGGTTATAGGAAGTAAAGTTGTCTCAACGTCAAAGAGCCGGTGAGTGTGTATAAATCCAATTATTTCCATAAATTTCAGTAATAATTCCGATAAATAACTGTTTTGCTATTATGTCAAATTCAAGCTGCTCCTTCTACGTCAAACTATCCATTTAATTTGTCACATTAAAATCTACGATTAAACTCATTCCAAAAATTTTCCATATCCATAGCAATTAGAAAAAATTTTGTGGTTCTTGATTGAGTGAAATAATAATTATTATTAAGGGGAAATATAAGAAACCCCACAAGTATTTTTATTGTCTTGAGTTTTTCTTTCCTATCTTTAGTATTTCTACTGTCTATACTACGTGGTATGTGTAATTAAATGGAAGTAAATAAAGAGAATGTTATAGGATTTTACTCTGATCCGCCAGCCCCAACATTGGTAGTTCACTTGCCTAATTAAGAGCGTGAGCAATTTTAGTACAGACATTCATTGAAGAGTTCATTCACGTTTTATTTTCTCCCTTCTTCTCCTTCTCCTCTCCTCCTCCTTCTCCTCCTCCTCCTCCTAAAAATATTTACCACTCCAGACAAGTGACGTATGTGGCTTTAATTAAATCCACTATGGTTTATACATGCCTGAACATTTTCATAGGGATAGGACCCTGTGGAGATCTTAATGATTTTGAGCTGTTAGCTACATATGGAGCGATCCATATTAGAGAGGAAAAGAGAATTTGACATAAAAACAAATAATCTTGATTTCCCCCCGTCCTCTTTCTCTTCTTCTTAATTCTCTGATAAAAAATAAAGAGCAAATCCTATGGAGAGTGCTTCGTCCTTGTCATCCACTTAAAGGGTACATCACTTGACAAAAAGGAAAATTGTGCAGACAAAGCGGAAAAGATGCACTTTTCTTTCCTTTTCTCTCTCAAAAGACCAGGCCGAATTTCACTTCTATTTATGCAAGTTACTTTGATACTGATCATTAGTACAGGCCACTGCTACACACTCAGCAAACGTTTTTTCCCTATGAGAATAATACAAAACATACATAAACGTTTGTTTACGTAAAGTCAATTGGGGCATTGGGGAACCCAGCCAATCAATAGTGTTGTAAGTGCCTGGAGGTGGATAAAAGGAAAATATGTAGATGATTTTTTTGAAATGCCATCAGAGTTCTGTCTGTACACATTAACTCCTACGTGTATGAACCATAAGCAAGTTTCTACTATGGTGACTGGCGCAGAGTAAAGTCCGTCCGTTATGAGTTATTTTTGGGGAGACAAAAACCAAGAATATTTTTTTCCCTTGCAGTGGAACCAACTTTCCTCACTTCACGCTTGCAAAGAAGAGCATAAGATCATCAGTTGGAGGAATTGGGTTAGAACCGGCGCGAAATTTTTCCACCTGCTTGTCCTTCTCTTCTTGGGTTAACCCAGCCACGGGTGCCAGTAGCAGTTGTAACCCGTGGTCTTCTCCCGACCGTACAGTTATCCTTGGTATTGTCAGAGGCCAGTTGATTTCTGCAAAAACCATGTCAAGCGCTTGTGGTAGTAGCGAGGGGAAGTTAAAAATCGTCATTTTCTATGGCTCCAGCCGACCTGGTCGGATGGTGGATCGGGTAGGGTCCTACATCAAGGAGAAAGTTGAGGCACATGGTATGGAGGCGATCATTCTGGGTGAGTCTGTCATTTCATTCCTTGGAGCCATAAATTCCCGTGGATTTCCTACGTTTATTCCCTTGTTATGCAGTAGTATTTTTTGTGTAGATGTATTTATGTATGTTCAAATTTATGTACATATGTATGGATTTACACTAGCACATTACACTCGACTCATCAGAGTCAACATGTTTTTGGCAGGAAGTTAATTTCATTATTGGAGTCAACTCTCTCATTTTGTGGGATTGTTAGAAAACCGATGGTAACGGTTTTTGTGTAATGTCACAGATCCGGAGGTTCTACCCATGGAAATCCTCAAAGTTCCTCTACATTTTTATCCTAAGCCGGAGCAGGCTCCGGAGTGGCTTCGAGAGAATGAAGCTAAAATCCGTGGAGCGGATGGTTTCCTTATCCTCTCGTCGGAGTACAATTGTGGTATTCCTCCAGCCTTATCTAATTTGATCGATCACTTCCCCCCAGCCGCCTACCGACATCGGCCTGTTGGAATTGTGACCTATTCCATGGGTGAGTCACTTTTACTTCATTTCCTCAACTTCATTTACCACTCAACTTTATCATTCCTCCAATTCAATTTTACCCACATTCTCTCCTCTCTTATATAGTACTAACTTAGTTGTAGTAAAACCAAATTGGAACAATAGCCACACTTTGGATCCCTCAATTAATATTATTATTATTATTATTATTCCTCCCACTCCGCCTCAATTTCCTCTCAAGCCTTTATTTTGTATCTTCTCTCTATCAAAAGCCTTTGTAAATAATTGAGGATCAAAAATTTATAAAAAATGTACTCCTTTGACAATATAAATACCATAGGATCGATGGGAGGTGTTCGTGCGAGTGTGATTCTCCGTCCAAAAGTCAGTGACATTGGGATGTTAGCAGTTCCAAGTAGTGCTATGATCCCGACCGTTCAGAATGCTTTTAGTGCGGAGGGGAAATGTCTGGAAGATCGTGTGGCTAAAAATATTGAGAAAGTTATTGAGGACCTGGAATGGTACAGTACGGCCATAAAAAATCACAAAGCTGTGAAGGAACCTCTACCAGGACCAACCTATTAACCAGAGATATTTTCCTCACTTGGGATCAGCACGCTTCTTCTTTACACTTTAACAGTTTTTAGAACGTCCACAAACATCTTTTGAAGCAAATCTGATACACACATAAAAACTATGGTGAGTCTTGTCCTTGGTAGTTGCAAGTTCCTCAACTTGTCAAAATATTAGAAATGGATGGAAATCAAATATTCTCCTTCCTCTGCTCTGTAAAAGTATTTACTTGATCAACAGTATTGAAGAATTTTCTTCTTGTTAGAAATTAATAATAAATTATTATAATTAATGTTCGGTGAAAGTGTATGTATTGAGCGTAGAAATTAAAATGGTAGATACGATCATACAAAAAAAGCATTTTCTTATTATCATCTCATGAAATTGTTTCTGCTACACTGCACAGTAACAAATAGAAATAAGCTGAAAAACGCGTATATCAACTGCGGAGAAATATATTCATGTGTTTTTATAAGCATGAATTTTTACTGAGCCAGAAATCATACCTGACATTTAAAAATATAAAATTTCTTAGATCAACAATGTATTCACGTATGTCGTCATCTTAAGTAATAAGTACAAGGTTAAGGATTGGAGTAGAAGTAACAATCGATGAAAGACTAGCTAAATAATTGAAATGCTCTTTTTTCACAGAGAGAGTAAAAGGAAATTTTGTGAAGGGAGGGAGGACTTGCTTTGGTACACTACACAAAATGTAGGGAAATGCAAAGATATCTTTCCTTTCCTTTAACCCTTTCCTATGGTTTCCCCACATTTCCTATTATAAGCATAGGATTTAGAGAGAGAGAGATAAAGAAATTAGATTTAACCAAAGCAGAGAGAGAGAGAGCAAGGACTACGGTATATTCGTTGAGTAGTAGCTCTTTCCCGGATTTCACGGTGCATAAATCTTTTGCCATAAATCTTGAATTTGTCTTGGCCTTTTCCCCGTATGGAGATCAGAAAGGAGTAGTCTTGTGCCAAGGATTTATATGCACAAAGTACGGTCACTACTATTACGACTACTACTACAGAAAAGGAGGAAAAAAGATTCGACCAGAGCAAGATATTTTGGTTGAATTGTGAAGGAATCTCTTCTTCCTTTCACTACACATAGGGCTCTTGTAGGAGTAAGCATATTTCTCTGTGGCCACTCGTCCTACTACAAATCGTCTACAAAGAGCCCTGCCTTTTCTATAAGAGTAGAAGGTAAATTATAAGTGATGGAACATACAAGTTTGGCGTCTACTTTCAATGATACACTTTTAGCGAGGTGTTCCTATATGTAGCTGTCCTTTTCATCCAAGAATTTGATGCCTTTTGACGAGATAAAAACAGCTCCATTTACTAGACATTTACTGGAGCATTGAGGAAAGCTCAGGATTCACCTCTCCGCTTGGCTAAGCTGATAAAATTTCCATGAATTTTTCAATCTGTGTACTTTAGGAAATGAATAAAAAAAATACAGGACCACACATTGCTTTATTATTGGACAAAAACATGGGTGGTGTGTAGTTTACGGAGGAAGGTTTAAACCGTTGCGCTGTCGAATCTATGTATTTAAAGTATAGCCAATTGTGTACATAGCTAAAATAGCTTGAGTGAGGAATGACAACCAATCCGTAGGTTTAATATGTCAATAGAATTTTAAAATCCGGCTAGTAAGGGAAGATGAGCTGTATGAGAAACGAGAGATTTGGAGACGGAGATGCTGAGAAGGTGAAGTTAGAATGGGGAAGATTAAGGGAGAAAAATCCACGTTCCTCCGAAGGATTTTAAGAGGAGGAGGGGAAGAAAAAAACAGGATCTTATTTATATATAGTTAAGAGTCAGTTGGAGAGTCATTCGTATTTCCGGCCAGTTAAAAACAAAGGAGGAGAGATGGATTGGTGAGTAAAGAGTTGTTTGAGAGAAGGAGAAGGATTTTATTTTGCAGAAAGTTTTAGTCAGCAATCCTCTTCGTGACCAGACTCCCGATCATCCAAGAATGTTATAGAGAAGCCAAAGACCGCATTTTTTTGCAGTTGCAGAAAAGCAGATGCAAGCACTTGAAAGAGAGTCTATAGCACTCTATTCGAAATGGACTTGGTGTTGGAAGAGAGGGAGAGAGAGAGAGAGGGAAAAATAGCTTTGGAGTTCATCCACTCAGACATTTGTACATTTACCAGCGTGTCTAGTATCACATCACTTCCTACTGATTTTCATTCAATTCCTCGTCATCAACCTTCCTTTTCCCTATTGTATCGATACCTTGGCTAAATGTGGCACGTCAAGACTATTAATTAAATCCGTGATACTCCCCAATCCCACTGTAATTCCTTCTATCATAATTAAATAAGCTACACACTTCCGCATGTGTACACAATCCCTGCAATGAACCATTAACATAGCCTTCGAGCGAGCGAGATAATTTGGGAAGGAGTTGTAGAGTGTAAGCAACCATGATTGTTTTCAGATGGCTTCCTATTTCTATCCATACTTATGCTTAGCAACACACAAGTAGTCTTCATTTACCAATGACAAACACTCCACTAACAATAAATGTAATACCG
The DNA here is from genome assembly GCA_034693705.1 of Spatulosminthurus flaviceps. Taxonomy (NCBI): domain Eukaryota; kingdom Metazoa; phylum Arthropoda; class Collembola; order Symphypleona; family Sminthuridae; genus Spatulosminthurus; species Spatulosminthurus flaviceps. Next base: position 17,061 of record JAQFXU010000314.1, on the reverse strand, counting down.
ATTTCCAGTCTGTACAAATATACATATATGACAGAGCAATTTGTTCGGATCCACCTTGTGTCTACATATTTTCTTCTCAAATAGAAGCATCGAGAATGTATGGAGAGCAGCAGCATCTCCACGGAAATTTCCGATGCATCGTCAGTCGTAGCCGGAATTTTCGTCCAAAAACATTTTCGACCAGTATTTTTTGGACAAACAATTTCGTCCAAAAATGTTTTGCCCAGAATTTTTTTCATCTAAAAATTTTTCATCTAAAAATTTTTTGAATGGCCCAAAATTTCAGCCGCATCCGTCAAAATTTCAATCATGCCAGTCAAAATTTCCTTTGAATCGTCTACAATTTCTTTCAAATGGGTAAAAATTTCATTTGCATCGTCTAAAATTTAAATCACATTGTTCGATTTTTTTTGTATCGCGTACAATTTCAGTCTCGTTGGTCAAAAGTCCCCTTCCATCGTACACAATTTAAGTCACATCGGTCAAAATTCCCTTTGCATCGTCTACAATTTCAGTAAAGGTTATAATTTCCATCGCTTAATACATATTCTAAACACTTCGCATAGTCACATCCTCCAAAATAATGTCACTAACGAAATTCAGAGATCCCAAAACTTGAGAAAAATTGAAAAAGCACAAAACAAATCCAAAGCTCCTATTACATAACATATTGAAAAAACCACAATGTAATTATAGCCAACAGAAGGACAAATAAAAAAAACATTATAAACAGATCCAGCTGTTTACAACGTGTTTAAAAGCATCTCAAAGAACAAGCATGATATGAAGAGTGTTACAATCTGCCATAATCACCTTAAATTCTACAGACATATTATTTCAGCGTAAAAATCCTTTGAGCCTCATGCACTTGACTAAAATTGAGAGTGATTAGAAATCTCATACATGGTTTTTTTTTCTCAGCCCCATAACAATCTAAGGACAAACCGCGTAACAGTCGACATGGCTCACACAAATCGAGCTGGAATGAAAAAGTGACGGGAGAAAGAATAGCTCTAACTTTGTGCTGATCATGTTGGCAGGATGAGAATCATTGGTCGTGAAAGTGGGAACTGCTCTCGTTATAACAATGTCCTCCTATCCATATAACAAGAAATAACTCCAAGTGTAAAAGTCCCCTGCCACGAGTAAATGTATAAAGAAAAATTTCCCTTCTTCTCTCCTACTAAACTAAGAGAGATAAAATGCCTAGGCAAGAGTCAAAGGAGTAAGTGGCTAGACTCACAAGCTAAGTTTCACTCTCTCAAGTTTCGACTTACATAAAGTTTCCTACAAATATATTTATATACGTTCTCAAGTATGTGCATAGATATATAGAAAAAGCTCAGAAAATCCTACAACACCACCAAATGAATATAAACACATGAGAGTCTGACTGAGAGAGCAAAGCATACATACACACACACACACAAAGACCATGTCCTCCGATAGAGTGGAGAAGAGAAAGAGAGACGCCAGAAGATAGATTACCTATTCTCTACTCTACCCTTTCAGCTCATTACAACTTGTTTACACATGGAAAAAATATTCGAGGCTTTCTCGAGTGGAACAGCCTCCTAGCGTAGCACAAGCGGAGCGGCGTATGTGTTTGTAGTTTATGCAAGGGAAAAATAACCGGAACTCAACCAACAACTCTTCAACAGAGACCAAGAGTATTTGTAGGTCTCGAATCAACCATCTCCTCTCACGGATGGCTCATACTTATATATTTCTTTTGCTTGTTGTTCCCGGTAGGCAAAATACTTCCCCAATGTACATAAAATCCCCTCATTCTTTACTACCATTCCATTGCAAATTCATGCAGTATTTTCAGTTAGTTTCCCTTTTGAAAATTCCCACTCTCATACATTTTTTTTACTTATATAAAATTAAATACCCATACGTTTCCCAGAGTCAACAAAATTTTCTGCAACAGCTCACTCTCACCTACCCAACAAAATCCACTGTTCTCCAACTCACCCATTTCTCTCTCTCTCTCTCTCTCAACAAAATTCCCCAAACAACATGGAAATTAAATGCCTTGAATTTTAAAACAGTTCCTTTATTTTTTTTATAAAAACAAAACCAGGAACTGAAATCCCATCTTGAATGAGACTCATTCAACATGACAATTAGTTTCAATTAACACTATCCACCAACCACACTTACTTTAAATTATAATTTCAACACACTCCCTCCCAAATTCTTGCAACTCAAAATGTATGCACAATTAATGTTAAAAACACTTGGGATGAAGCTATAATTATTATTAGTAAGGATTATCCAATCAATAGGATATCTCTCCTGAATATTCACACACATCCAAGGCAATCTAATTCTCCAAAGGAATCCGTCAAAATTTCTGAGTTTACAAAGAGAAGAGAATTTTTGTTTGCCCAGCTTGTTTTATTCAATCTCTGTATAGGGAAAGGAGGGAAGGGGAAGATAATATGGAATGGGAGAGAGAGAGAGAGAGGAAGAAGCTTGTCTGCCTATTTTCGCACATAAAAGGCTTTCCTTAAGACAATTGGATTAATACCCTGAGTAATACGATTAAAGTAAACTCTCTGCTCTGAATTCATTTCCACTGCGTTTACGCTCAACAATTTAATTAACGCCAATAATTTCTAGTCCCAATTTCATAGGAGCTCTTCCCCCTTCCTTCCAGTACATTTTCAAAGGCTCGGGTCTATCTCTACGTGACATGCCCGTATATATATAAGGGAAGGTATAAATGGATTTAAAGGAATGAACTCATCATAAAAACTTACTACTACATAAAGATATACGAATATCAACACATACGAATGTTCAATGGAGGATCTCACACGTATGTATCTATCATTCTGTACGTATGTAATAGAGATACAGATAATCCTGTTAATTTGCAAATGTCTAACGATACAGTAAAGAAGATGCAAGCCGAGTTAAGCATATGACTGTCAATGACTGCGGATCCTATACTATAAGTTGCATTTTAAAAAAAGGGAAGAAAGCACCTTGAGACTTGCGTGTAGGTTGGGAAGATTTTAGGCTAGAGCCCAAGTGAAAAAAAGTATGAATGTAAAAAGAGAGAGAGAGCGGGTGAGAGGGCTCGGATATACGGGATCTCGTGTGTGTCTTTGAAGCTTGTGTATGTATATACATGTATATTGTTTATTTAATAGTATGTGACATATGGGGCCGGAATGAAGGTTAGGAATTTCCGGTTGGGTCCAATACTACTATTACTACTATAAATCCTATGATGAAGATTGAGAGGAGTCTTAGAAGCAGAATTTCATAGATAGATAGATAGAAGGAAAATTTCATGTGTCCGCGTTCTTCTTCTCTATATACTCTATAAACTATGAGGAGCAGAGTGAGTAAGTAAACGTATGTACTAGAAAAGTCGGGAGTAACTCTCGCTATTGCAATGGAATGATAACCGTCCAAGGCAAGAAGACCCGAGAACTTGCTGTCCTACAACATTCGTATCCATTGCCCCCTAATGCGAGTAGGTAGCAATAGTATAGTTGTAGCTATAGCTAGATTTTCCATAGGATTATCATAGGAGTGGAGACACATGGCGTATGAGTAAGTGTGATTGTGCATAAGGTAAGAAACCGCGTTGGAACTCAACCTATAGGAGGTCACTATGAGCGGAATCAGGAGCCAGAGGTTTTTAACGCATTAAGAGTACATACTACATAGATTGGGACGGAGAAAAAGTGTGCAAAAGTTGAAATGCAAATAAGTTTCAGTCTAAGCACCACACCGTACATTTACTATAGTAAGAAATGCTATCAGAGAATTTTTCTCTAGCTACAGTCAGAGATAGGGAGAGAGAGAGAGAGAGGGAGAGAGAGAGAGATGAGCGAGAAAGAAGATCAAGCTTTGGCACTATGCCTTTCCGAAGAAATTCCAAACGAATTCGTAGCTAGCTCCAATGGCAAGTCTATTTTGGCAACAGGATGGGCTCATCAGACCTGATTTTCGTTTCGTTACTCCAAGTACTGAGTCAGTCACTGAAGGCTAGGAAATTGTCGAGAGAGAGAGAGAGAGAGAGAAGCAAACTTTACCAACGAACCAGTCAAACCAAATAGTGCTTCTTCATGTTGAAAGTCTCGGGCTGAGTTCATGTGTACATACACCACCGTTACTATTACTACGGGAGTGGGATAAGAAAGCATGGGGAAAAATTATATGTGTGCATCTTCTCAAATTATCGTTGGCTGTAGCAAAACTCTCCTGGCTCTTCTGCACATTGAAAAATATAGTCGAGAGAGAGGACATAATTTTTTCCATGAAACAACTCGGCTTTAGCGTAAATGCATAACGTCATCCTAATGCTCCTTATATATATGTGTGTCATACGTGTGTATGAATGTATATGAAGGGTATGTACTTTCATATACAAATAATCTTCTCTCGTCTGACTCAGCCAAGCTTCTTCTTATCCCGACTTATTTAAAACACAAGCACATTGTGTGCATTTGAGTGGAGGTACAAGATGTGTAATTTCTTTTCTACCATGACTTTTTTCAACTTAGTATTTTTAAAGAAATAGAAAATAGATTTGGAAGGAATTTAAAAATATCGACCATTTCATCTCGGCTCTCTCAGTCCTTTCATCCACACTCGGTCTGTATAGTAATTTCATGGAATCTATCTCTCTATATAGTTTTTACGGCCCCTCACCATATCGAATTTAGTGGTAAATTCTCCAAGCAAGGACTCTTGATCATCTGTCGTCTTTCACCTTTCCTTTCATCTCTAAAGGTTTTCATACTCAGGCTATGGTTATAGCTTCCTCTCTGTCTCTCTCTCTCTCTCTCATTCTCTCCTCTAGTATGTCCAAAAGGAGAAGAGGAGGGAAGACTCGGGCCATAATCTTTATGACGCTTGGCAAAATCTCTTCAATTGCTGGCCATCATTTCTTGACACTGATTCCAAGAGAGTCTCTTCTCCTTTATTTCCCCTAACTATACATTGATATCCTTATTTGATCTTGTAGTGACGTGACAAAAGTTTCTTCACTCTCTTTTCTCCTCATGACAAGACACTCGAGTCATAGTCATTTGTACTTATGTTGATCCTCGGATACATGTATTCTCACACACATCCCAATGTCCTAAGTCCACTTGAATCTGTACAGTTCGCTCTCCAGCACAGGATTATTTCAGAGGGCATCATCCCATGTATATCAAAATACATACCAGAACTATATGAATCTATGAGTCATATAACATTACATGTTATGATTGTACTATTTTGTATGTAAGACCTGTGCATTATAAAACTGTCTACGTATAAATGCCAAAATGTATGTAAGTACATATATGAGCCCCTCATGAATTAAATTACACGTTGGAGATTTCAAGTTACTAGAGTAAATTATACGGAGAGACAGAGTTAAGAGAGAGAGAGAGAATTGTCCACGTATATGATGAGATCTTAGGAGCTGATGAGACAGAAGAAGTTGGATGGAAACCACAATTTTACCTCGATATTGGCCTAGGAGTTAGTCCATGTGAAACTAATGCTCGCCACGTAGTAGTGTACTATATAAGCACTTGAGCCCCATTGTTTAGTGAGTTTTTACGAGTTAGAATTATTCCAGGATTTCACTTGATGTGTTTCAACAACCCTTGTAACCTACATAAAATCATCATAATAAATGGTCTTGGCTCGCTTCTTTTAAGGATAAACCTCTATATCTATCTGGCTCTTAGGACGAGCACAGTAGGGGTAGGTATATAGTAAGCACTTGAGCTAAGTAAGTAAGTAAGACCTTTCCTCATGTAAATATACCGGGAGCGAGGGACAGACACGGTGAGAGAGGGAGAGAGAGAGAGAAAAGAGAGAAGATTGCAATGCAAATGGATACTGGAATGAAGAAAACGCTAAAAATAATGCAGGGCCATTACCACTATATTTTTATATACTCTTTAACTACAAATTCAAAGTTAAAAAGTGAGAGAGACTCAGAGCTCTCATCACAGCACGTCAATGAGTGGATGGAGGTAGCAAATGTCCTCTCCTATTTTTTCCTATATTCATGACTGCGCCATCCTCAAATGTATGTTCTCTTTTATAGTTTCCATGGATTTTTTCCCAATAACTTGATAACAAATATACAATGTAATGTCTAATGCTCTTTAATAGTTTCAACAGCAATGGGTTTCTTGCTCTTCAGATAAATCCAATTTCCGATTCCTAAGCCACGATAATCAATTGGAACCAGCGTATCGCCTTGTGAACATGTTTGTAAAGCAAACGTATCGCTAATAAGCTACTATTTTTTAACTGCACTGGATCTTCCTTCAAGCCAAATGTTCTTGCCTACACAAGTATATTACGTGTCTATGTATGTGTGTGTACATTAGCAAAGCTCAAAAATGATATAATAAAAGCTGACTCCTCAAACAAAAATCTCGAAAATTTTCTCATATCAATTCCTTCCATAAATCCCCATGACGAAACTAAAGCTACGTACAAAAAAGTATGTCCTCTACTACCACTACTACCAAGCTATAGTTATGAGAGCACACTCAATGTCTTGATCGACAGTATTGAGTAAATGATGTCATTTATTTGTGCCAAGAGGCACTTGGTTCCATTATCATTTTCTACTCATCTTTTCATTCAATTAACTTTTACTTAGCTCACAAATCCTCCCCATTGTCTTCATTGAGTTCATCACAATGTCTTTATTATGCACGGAACGACCGTTGAAGGCGCGGGCACGCTCAGAGAATGTTAGTCATTCCCGAAATTCGCTTCTTGACCTATAGGACTCTGTCAGGGTTGTTATTTGCTTTCCTCATGGCTATAACCGGGAAAGTCTTTCAGGGAGTGTACGTTTATAAAAAAAAGAACTATCCCTGAGGCATCGTCATTCGTATCCCTTTCATTGTACATAATTCATAGTACACTAATATTTTGCCACTGGTAAACTGAGCACTGTCAGCGAAAGCAAAATGCCTAAATCATTGACAGCACAAGCTCAATTCTGAGTCTGAAGGTCGCTGACACGAGAGCAAGTCTAGTTCTTGAGTGTCAAAATCCCTTGAATAAGTTTTCGTCTTGTAATTACATAGTTAAAATCTCCTGGATTCCGTCTCTCGAAGAGGCATCCTGGGCAATGAAAAGCAGTTTTCCTTCTAAATCCACCCTTAAATCTCCTAAACACAGATCCTAGGAAGCTCGGAAAATTCTAGCCCAAGGGCACTACCCTAAAGAGCTGACAGGCAATAAAGCATCAGCAATTATTATGATGATACAGTTACTCCCATATTATCCAAATACATAGGCAAATCTTAATAGTTTGTCATGGATAATTTTTTTGTTCAAATATTTTTTCAATCTAAACCCCAATAAAAATGAATAAAAGGAACTTTCCAGTAAAAAAGAGTTAGCCAAAGCAGGAATTGGGGCTAGTTGGGTTAGAATCCGTTGGAAAGTTTTAATGACATACTTGTAAATATGTATAAGTACATATAATATGTAGATAATAAATATAAAAATACTTTCCCTTGGTACTTGACAGTCAGATGTTTACTGCTGATTAAAGGATCGTTAAATTTATTTGGGAAAAGTCAAATAAAACATGACATCAAAGTAATCAACAAGGCATACATAGACATTTGGCAATAATTTCCTTCCCTTAACGTTGTTTATCCTCATTTGAAATGCTTCTGAATCTATTTATTCAAGCAAACTAAAACTTCAAGGATATTTGGAATGTCTCTATAGAGATTGTAATAATGAGGGCTATATTCTCTCCCGCTTTTCTCCATACTACGACAAAAAAAAACAAAGTTTAGCTACCTTTATTATTCATGTGTACATGACGGGATAGTCGGATCAATTCCTACACTAATGCACGTATACAGTAGATCCATGGTAAAGGCATTAACATTCTTTTGCCAATATAAAAAATCCTTTGTTCGAATCAAGTAGGAGCAATAAATCGAAAAAAAAGAAGGTTTCTGGCCTTAATAATTTCCATTTATTTGCCCACATGTCCTAAAATTTATATTGTCGGCTAAATAAAATCCTTTACCTCTGGGAGGTTAAACTTGTATAGGGAATTTACTTTTACATATTTAGGCCTAGATTTAGAAGTCAATATAATAGACTGCAGTAATTTAAATATTTAATAATACAATCAAAGCTTTCCATGCATTCATACGAGACATGTTTGGGAGTAATTGCATTTTCTACAATCACGTACTATTCCACAGGGGTATGTAGTTTCTAATCATATAGGATATTATCCCTGAGAAATTAAGGAAAAGTGTGTAGGACGCCATAAAAAATATGTTAAAAGGCATTTCCAAGAAGTAATCATCATTTGAAGAAAAAGTAATGCTTTTGTTCCCCACAAAATATCCCTGTTTTTAAGTGCTCTTATTATACATACTACTGTATTATATAGAGGAAGAAAAAGAAGCCAACGGAAATGCACCAGAAATAATCATTTTAGAACAAATGAACTCATTTTAGAAGGAGAAGAAGTGGAGGAATAAATAATAAAGTTTTTTTTCCCTTTGTCCCGAGTTTGACACAAAACAAAGGAGTTTCTCCTTCTTCTCAAATATTGTATACCCAGAAATATTTCTAGGTACTTTTATTTCACATGTGTGTAATTTACATTTGTAGCAATACCTTTATAGATACGTAACTAAAAATAATATTTTCACCCCATTCTGGTTCATTAACGAGCTAAATACCTGTAATAAAATCCACGGCGTTATAATTGACTCAATTTTATTTCCCAATTTTGGTCAAAATTTCCTAGAACACGAATATTTGATGGATTAGGTGTAGGGAGCAGACTTTCATTAAAAAGGATGAAGTTTCCACATACTCCATACAAAAGGAAAAGGAAAAGCCACTATTTTGGTTGCAGGGTCATTTAAGCTGAATAGCTCATTTTGGGGGAATGATTATATTTTAAGGAAAATACATATAAAATCTCTGAGGGAGGTTGGTAAACCTCAGGAGTTTTAAATTTATTTCCCCTTCCATATGTTTTCCCCATCAACTATATAATACATAATAACTTGGATCAAATCCTAAGCTATTCCTTTATTATTTCATTAGGACTAAAAATTCTAACCACAGATATTACTTTCCATGGATGGAGTAACTCATTATGTATGGGGCGAGGTCAGCTTAAATTATTTAGAATAGGAAATCCCAAGTACCAACCAACAAAATCCCCTCACCCTTTCTCCAGCCACTTCTATCTATCAGTGGAATTTTAAATAGCGTGAAGTAACCCAAAGTTTTACTCAAGTTATAGGTGAGTTACTTCTTATACATTTCTTATATGCGAAGAAAAAATAGTACGAGACAAATAATTTTTGGCATAGATAAAATTAATGGGAATAATCCTCCAACCACAGCATGTAAAATTCATATTAAAAACATCATTCAAGCTCAAAATTAAAGGAGAAAAGCATTAAATCTCCCTATATGTTTCCCTTTGGTAAGATAAATCTACAGAACAAAACAGGATTTTCCAGGATTTTCCTAAGGGACAGCCAGGGAAAATCTTGAAAAGTGTCCCATATAGAGGGATTTTTATCTCAAATCCCATCATATAGTTAAATTTTAGCTTGATTGCAACATTAGAATGGAGCTTGCTCTGCTTGTGTTCCCATGTCCTTCACTTCTGCCAACATTTGTTGCATATACATGACAATAGGAAATGTAACTTGAAAAATCTCAGTCTTCTCTAGGAATACCCACAAACACACACACACACACACACACAATAAGCCCAGGTATATTATTGATATATGAGAAACGTCAAACATCTATTTTTACTTACACAAAACCCATGGTAAAAAAATTATGTTTGTTTCTACCTACGAACACTTTTCCTCCCTTCACTTTTACTTACTTTTACTTGTTAGAGTCCTTTGGAAAATAAGTGAAAAAAAAACTTGTTCAAACACCCCCCACCTCCCCCCCAAAAAAAGAAGATTCTTGTAACATCATCAATTTATGACAGAGTCAATTTAAACTTGTGGTGTGTCCAAGTTACACAAAGACACGCCGACCATCCTTAGATTTCTTTCTAGATCAACTTGAACGGCTCATAATATCATATTTTGCTAGATATGTATGAGCACATATGTATATACTATGAATGCCTAGTACCCAACTACTTTTTATTACTAAATTGGATCAACTAGACTAGACTCCAGATCAAATTCAATTTCCTCCCATACTTTTCTTCTTCATCTCATCCGTCTCATAATATAGAAGCAAGTACATACATAAATGTTAGCCTAGAAAAAAATACAACTCTCCAGTTGAAGACATATACTAAAGATCATGACACTCCTGTATGACAAACATTCCTGGAGATCTTACCACATCGGAGTAGGATCTCAAATCAAATAACCGGCCTCTCTCTCTCTCTCTGTGTAAAGAGTGAGAAGATAAAAATCTCCAACTTTAAGTCAATAATAGAAGAAATCTCCGGAGAAATGAAGAGGTCACCGGCTAATCAAATGAATGCCTTTTCCCATCCTAAAAATCAACCTTCTCATCATATGTTGTTAAAATTACTTGAGTCAATTCACATTGTTCTTCCTATTCTACTTTACAACTACCTTGAAAAAATAGCACTGTAATAGAAAAAAACATGTAAATAATTCTATATTTCATGCTCCCTATCAATTTCATTGGGAAAGATGCATGCTTTTTTAGTATCTACCCCGTGTAGTCAGTCCGTCATATTTACGTGAACAACATTCCGCCCACCAAGAAACATTCCAAAAACGATGGAAATATGACAAATGTCAACTGTGCTTTAGTTTGTAAAAAAAGCCATGATAATTATTAAAGAACTCAAAATAGTGGAAATATCAGTTGTTAGATATATCACACCGTAATTATATACGTTGATTATATACATATATATATGAGCAGGTCAAAAAAAGTAGGCGAGCAAAACCCCACAAAGGAGAAATATTGCTCGAAAAACCCCCGGAATTTCAAAGTTAAACCTTACGGGAAGCGGAAATTCTAGTGGGGATTTAGAGTAAACTGGAAATTTTCACATGACTTGAAGGAAAAAAAAACTATAGGTATATGCCCACAAGTTCACACAGCAAGTTCTTCCCTCCTCCAACTCGAGAGAGTTTCTCCATATAACGAAAACCCTTGGCAATGGTGAGGACTAAATGGACGGGAAAATATATCAATTGAAGCAGAAAAGCAAGTAGGAGGAAAGAACCGTCGTTGTTCTCTAGGAAATTTCATTTTACATCTTTTCTCACTGTCAGCGAGAAGTCGGATTTTACAATGTATGTACATATACCTATGTTATATTCCATGTACCAAGAATAGCATTTAATAAGAACTTGTATTGGTTTTTACATACAAGCCTTTTTTTACATTCTCTCTCTCTCTCTCTCTACAATATTTGTAGTAATGTTAAGTTTATCTCCCATCCTACCAACCATGCTGAGTTTCTTATGTAAATAGGATATCATTGAACAGAAAAAGTAGAATTCTTTTGCAGCTGTAAATACATGGAGAGAGCTCAACATTTCCATATAAGTTGTAGTTGTGAAATGCAATCGTAGAGAGAGAGTCCATATGCTGGCATATAGGGAAAGAGTGAAAAGTAATACGTAAATATGCCAGGTAAGAAAGTTACACTGATGGAGAACTGAATAAACAATGATTGCTCGTATAAGGGCGAATCCCTCAAGTCCACACTTTATGCACATGAGCTGGAAGGAGTTAAAAAAAGTAAGGCTTTCATCAAGTCAACTTCACACAATTTTTTTGTACTTCATCCTTATATTATATTATATATAACTCCTGTTCCGTATTCCACTATTTTTTTTATTTCGCACCAAATTGTAATATCCTTGGCGGAATTGCAAAAGGTGTGAGCTCTGAAAAATCTCCTTTTTTTACGTAGCCCCACTTTTTGAGTTAAATGAATTATTTACTCTATACAAGAATTTAATGCATACAATCCTGGAAGAACAGAAAAAATTCAGGAGCAACCTTGATTTCTATGAGAAATTATTATTGTTAAAAATAATTTGCACTGTATATGAGCAATTTCATTATTTTTTTCATTCGTATATGAATTTTCAGAGGTAGCACCACCTTTTTGAAGTTCCTGTAACTAATTGCAAGTTGAGGAAAAGCCTTTAGTCTCTTTTTAAATCCCTCAAGGAAATTGTGTTTTTTCGAAATTAAGCTACGTTTCAAGACTTTTAATAAATAAACACAATTCCCTACATAAATTCTTCTCTTTCTTGAACAGGAAATTTTCAAAGAATACTCAAGTACTTAAAGGATTAAAAAAAATTACTTTTTCTTTCATGCGGAAGCTTATATATTCTAATGTAACTTTGTGTACTCCACCTTTACGTGTGTGTACATTGTACGTGGTGAACACTGTGTTATATATTTCCCTTCCAAATGTCCATTCCTACACAACTCCCATTATTAAGAGAAGATGTGGGATTTTGAGTAGGGGGCGAGGAAGGTTTAAGAAAGAAAAGGTTTTTCAAAAGCCCAGGTAGTGGATCCTTAAAACTTGAGCATAGTTTATTATGTAGAAGATTTTGTGTGTACCATGTGAGCCACATAATGTGGTAGACATTCATTTCAAGTGCGTACATATAGTGCAGGTCTAAAATTCCGGGGATGTAATTTAAAAAGTTAGGAAAAGCCAACTTTTTCTTCTATTAGACATACCCGAGGAATTTTCAAAAAAGGCTACAAGTACTCAAGAGCATGTTGTTGTGGAACAAATATAATTTTCCCTTTTAAACTTTCCTTCTCAAACTCTCCACCTTATCTTCTCTTTGTATTCTCTTCTACTTTTTCTCTCATGTATATTTTAAGTTGAAACTCTCGAGATACTCACAAGTCTCTTGACTTCCTCATTTATCTTTTTTCTACAGCAATATTAACGCAATGTCAATTTAAAAAATAGCAAACCTAGAATTTCATATAGGAAAATCCTGGGAAAAAATGTTTTTTTAAAAAAAATCTTACCTTGGCCAAGTGTAAACTCCGGAAACTTCAAAACCAAAATGCCAGGAGCCGGAATACTCTCCCTGACCTTTTGGTCCTGTACAAACTCCATGACCATGAGCTTTCCCATCTTCCCAGCCACCACAGTAAGTACCCCCGTCGTCAAAATCAAAGCGGCCACCATTTACTGGCTTTGACCCGTATGCAGCCACATTTGCACTTGTCACACCACCAGGTCCAGCGGCTGGTGACCCACCCACTGCACCTGAGTAACCTCCCGGAGATGCTGCTTGCATTAGTTACTAGGAAATTAGAACAACACTCAACACCAACACAAGTGTGAAAATATTTTTTCTCTTTTTTCACTTGAATTTCAAATTCCTTATGAATTTCCTAAATTGATTCGCATATTCTTTTAAAGAAGGGCAAATATGAGCATGAATAAATTTTTCGCTCTCTCTCTCTTTTCTCTCCACTCGTAAGTTTTCAGAAGCACCACGGTTCACTCTAAGGAAGATTTCTCAGGAAACTCGGATATCTTCTCTCTGTAAATTAAGGATGATGCACAAAGCTAGAAGATTCTTTTAGCATGGGCTTTTTTTTGTAGATTTGTTTTTCCTGAGTGTATGTGTTTGCATATGTGTGTGTGTGTATGAGTGTATATACTGGGATGAATTCACGACAATAATTATCTGTTGCTCATGATGCAGCTTCATCCCATCTTGTTGTCATTTTCGAGACCTTTCTTTTTCTTTTTTTTTTTTGCTTTTTCCTACATAGAAAACGTATCGGCTTGCTGGTTATTTGGTCGTCTTATTCTCGTTCGTATATTGAGGGGAACAAGAGGGTCTGCAGGTCGTATTTTTAGTAGTTTATATAAATCCTCTCCCTTCCTTCTCCCTCCCTTTATAGTAAGCTTTCCCTTACAATAATAATTATTGTGACTTTTTTCAATGATGACTTCGTCAATGACTCCATCACCTAAAAAATCCGTCGGTTTTACAGAAATATTATCCCCTCCTTGAAATTTTTACAATTAGTGTGTGTTTTTATGTACTATTTTAGTGCTTCCTATAATGATTTTTATTCATATTTCCACAAATCTCAGAGAGATGACAAAACATAATATTTTCTAAATTTTTAAATTATTATATTTCATGATTTAATTTCTACTAAACTTCTACTTACGTTGAAGTGAAAATACGAAAATGAGACGATTGAATTCCTTTGGAACAGAATATTTGGTAACTTTTTATATTAAAATTCTTCCTGATCCCATATGTATATATAGAAATAGGAATAGAAGAAAATTTCTTGTAGTTTTTTGTAAAAGCGATGAAATTAAAATTTGTAAATCACTTGAAGGATTGCAAAGTTCTTGGTTCCATTATATATTCTCAATCTCAATGCTTTTTCCAGAGCACGAGTAGAAACTGGTAGAAAAAAAGGTTTTTTTTATTTGTATGGATCCCAATGGTAACGTATAGGATTTCAGTATGTTTTTCTTTGTTTCTACATATTTGAGAGAGAGAGAGATAGTATAGAAGTAAATGGTAGTAGATTTGTATGGCTTGTTTTTTGTCTCGGATTGCACTGGTGGTGTAGTAGAATTCAAAGGAATATTTGTAATAGGATTAATATGAGCTGTATTATATGTATACGTGTGTATGAGAGTGTATGTATATTATGTGGCTATGTATATAATGATAATCTCGTTTGAACTTTTTTTTATTAAAAAAAAAATGTTTATTCCATGTAAGAATTAAAACTTTAATTTTATATTTTTTTTAAATGATGTTATTTGTTGTTGATGACGACGACGACGACGACGACAACGACCACGACCTCCCGACCGGAGTGCAAGAGTGATGTGACTCTCGCAGGAGCTGGAGAAAGACTCGGCTAGCATGAGTAGATCTACACTAAACCGGATCCCGGGTTCTTTCTCATCAAACTTGGCTGACATGCGTCTTTGGATATTCACGCTGTGTACATAAGTAACATTCTATCTCTGAGGGGTATGCATTTCCATGGCTCAAGATAAAAAAAAATCTTACAACTTTAAACTTTTTTTTAACATCCTGGTTTTTTTTTTGCTTGGATCTTTTGTATATGAGTATGTTCTTGTATGTGAGATACTAGGGAATTCAGAGGGAAATACATTTAGCCTGATCATCTAAACTTTTAAATGTTCCTTGTTACTTTTTTTTCCTCTCCGATTTTTTCCCTATATTTACTGTACTGTAGCCTTATGCATGTGAGTTCTGTTTTAACTATGCTGGTTAATACCTATAGTAATATATTTCCTATATAGATTAAATGCAGTTTGTAGTCCTGCACTTGTATATGTAAACATGTATGTGATGTAGTTTATATTGTACACATCTTGTAAACTCGTGATTTAAAAGTTAGGTGGGGTTTCTTTAAGGTAGTGTGAGGAGTGTGGCAGTGGCCAAAAGAGATTTGAGGAAGGCAAAAGTTGAATTTAACGGGATGCATTTGCCGTACAGATTTATATAGACGTTCTTACTATATATAAACTTCATAATATGTTATATGTACGGCTAGTACGCTTTTCACTTTTTGACCGCAAGCTCCCGCTAATCCCAACGTTATTGTTGTATACTGAACAATATTTAAGCGAAATATAAGTAGTTAAAGAAATTGTAGTAAATAATATGAAAATAAAAGTCTTGTTTTTTTTTAAATTGGAGAAATCTTGGAAGTTGATTTTGTTTGAAGGGTGGTTCCCTCTAAGGAAAATTGGGAAAATTAAAGGGATTTGACGAATAAATTAGCTTCTTTTTATTTTCCAAAATATTAATGCGATTTCAATACCGTGTTTGTACGACATAAAAGCAAAAGGAGGAAGGACTGTGGATTTCTCAAGCAAGAATTACGTTTGAAAACACCCTATATATTAATGTTGCTTGGAGAGTTAAAGAAATATGCCGGCAGTAATTACTCCCATTGCACTCAGTGCAATTTTCCCAAAAAAGTATTTCCCTCAAAAATAAAATTGGTATTTCAATAATTAGTGCGAGAAAATTATTTTGTAATTGTCATTTTTATTTGTTTCAAACTCGTGTTAATATTCAAGGGAATGAAAGATCTAACCGGAATTCCTACTGTTAAAAAGACATTTTTAACAGATATTTCAAAAGGATCGCCAGATTCTTCAAACGTTTCCAAATCTAAATACAGTCAAAACCCTTTAAACCGGCCCCCGCGTAAGCCGGTTTTTCTTTAGTACGGTCAGATTTAACTGGTCCCGGCAAACTTCCATATACTTAACATTAGGGCATACACCCGTTAATCCGGCGAACCGTTAAGCCGGCCTTTCTTTAAACAGGCCAAAATTAGCGGTCCCGACGACGCATATTCCTATGTAAATACTATTGTTTAAGCCGGTCGAGCACAGAACGGAACGCATATGTGCACGCTTTTTCAGAAGAACTACTGCTTTTTTAGCCAACGTGAAATGACATGCGTTTAACTTTATGTTAATTTTCTTACTTGTCCACGCATGTTTCTAGATCTTTTGTGTATTTACAATAAGTAAAGTTATCCTTGGCTATATTTTGACTTGAGTTTTGAGTTTCTTAACAACATTGTATGTATTACCGATATTACGGCCTTGGCCGGTTTATCGATAAAACGGTCTCTCCATAAACCGGCCAAATTTTGTGTCCCCCTGAAGGACCGGTTTAAAGGGTTTTTACTGTACCCTGTTATTATCGCACGGCTACTATTGAGATTGTAATTGAATAAATATTGAACCTTTTGACTTCGGACCGGAGGTGTCCTAGAAACATCCCACCTCTCGAGGTTCCTCCTACAAAAGAATTGCTCATCTGTAATAATAGCTTCTTCCTGAATTATACAATCTGACAATCCTATACATTTCTGCATACGTAGAATTATTAAGAATTGGCATCAGAATAGTAATAATTGGGTCTAGGACATCTTGTCCAAAAGACTTTTCGTCCAATGGTTTCATCCAAAAAAAATTCGTCCAAAAACTATTTCGACCAGAATTATTTCGACCAAACTCAA